>JAPYZP010010327.1:0-10075 GCA_030522985.1 Torymus sinensis
GCATTTTAAAAGTTTTACATCGATTTTTCTCATCAGAGGACCACCGATTAGGTATAATAAAATATAATCAAAATTGTTTTCCTTTTTAGGCGGTCGTGCCTAAAAAGGAAAGATAATTCTCTTTTTTAATCAATAGATCGCCAATATAATCTTTTCGTTACTAATTATGTGATTAATTGTTTTACCTTTTACATCATTACTGATTTCTTATCATTGATTTTTGTATAAACGCGTAATGGGCAGTTTAGCCTTGTACTCGTATTTTCTGCACTTAAAGAGCCTTTTATTTTCTTAGAAAGCAATTATCGATGTTTATTGAATTAAGATCGTCTAATTTAATCAAAATTAATCCTTATTAGAAGTCTTTGTAGAATTTGTTCTGCCTGTCAAGAGATTTAAGTACCTGCTTGATCGGCTCTTCTTTGTATATAACTATGTGTAATGAATGAATAAAACTATGTTTATAATTTAATAAAAAAAAAGCCACGTGTCGAATTATGTAGATAATGCTTTCAGGCCATTATAAATCAGAGTGTTCGGAACGTAGAAATAAATAATCTTGATGCGTGTCTAGTAAAATGTTATCTTATTTTGCGCGCTCTTTGAATTGCCGAAGCTCAATAAATCAGCGCAGCATATATAGCTAATAGTTTAGGACAATAACTGCACGTATACATGATGATCGAGACTGATGGCTTATCTAAGACACACGCGCCTAATCGTCACGAATACACTTATCTCGTTATCGGTCACATAGAGATCGCGGCGCGAGGCGGAACATTTTCAAAAGTCCAGATAAGCAAGTACTTAGTTAGCACGAGCGCGGGGAGATGAGATAGGAATTAGTGAATTGACGGATCAGCCGAGAATGATGTCTGGTTACATTTGCAGGAGGCGGATTGCAACCCTGGCTGGCGGCGGCGCGCTGCACGCAGACTCGGAAATGCAGCGCAGACTGGGCGGACGGCGGGCGCAAGGGCCGCTCGGCGGCTAGGCGCATGCGACCCGCGGCTGCAGTCGCGCCAGGAGAGCCGCGCCGCTCGCATCGCCCGTCGGCAGTCGCGGAGAGGAGCAGCCAGCGCTCGGCCCCCTCCGCCGCGCAGGCTGATCGCGCCGCCGGCTGATACTCACCGCGCGCTGCCCGCCGCGGCGCCTTATCGATGCCGGGCTATCGGCGCGCCAGCAGAGAGCAGACGCACTTGGCCCCGCGCAGCAGTCGGACGCGAGTGAGCCGCACGCGCCCCGCACCGCCGCTGCCCTGGCTATGAGAGTGGGCAGGAGCCGCTCCGCCCAGCAGTCCTCGCTCCGTCCGCGCCAGCAGCGCCGGCGACAGCAGCAGCCGCGTCTCCTCGGCCAGTAGCGCGGCCCTCCGCCGAGCCCCGCCGGCCCGCGCTCACCGCGTGCCTTACTCGCAGCCGCGAGGACAATCACCCCGCCGACTGACTGTGACTGGCGCAGCGCGCGCGCCCGACCGCCGCCGACGATGACGCACATCCCCGAGAAGAACGGCAAGCCGCCGGGCCAGCGGCCCCCGCAGCCCGAGGCGGCGAGGCCCGAGGACGAGCCCGCGCAGCCGCCCCCGCCCGACGGCGGCTGGGGCTGGGTCGTCGTCTTCGCCTCCTTCATGGTGCACGTTATAAGTGAGTACGATTTTTCTCCTTATTTTTCTCCGTCGGACGTCAGCCGATTTCCAAACGCAACGCCTCCTTCGGTTATTAATTTACGGCGATTCAATCAATCCTGCATGCCCGTCACTTTTGCTTAATTAAACACACACTTTATTGAGTATAACTACTGCGTTAGCAATCGCGTATATAAGAGGCGCATTTCGAAAGAAACTGCACAAGATCCTTCATTGAATAAATACTTTGGCACATTTGTCAAAATAACGCTATTATTATTGTCTCAATGACACTTGGACCGATACCTATGTTGATATACATGCACCTTTGATTCGTAAAAAAATTCAAATATCCTTATCGCTGCTCAAACAGAGAAAATTACTAAACCACCTGGCGCCTTGTGAAAAACTGGAAAAATATATGAGAGATTAAAAAGTGTTTACCAGAGTAATTAAGAGCTCTTAAAAGTTATATTGTCTGTAAGCTCTATAGCTATATGTCAAAGTTTAGTGCAGAGTGTGCAAGTGCTTTAATTACATTTGGCACCAGTTGAAATATACATTATAGTATAAATAATGATGAACGTCGATGAGTTATGAAATTAAATTAATTAAAATCTTCTATATACTAAATGTATGTTATATCAGCAGATCTATATCGTATCGGCGTAATTAGTTTGATCGATTAATCTGTATCGAATGGAATGTAATGCGTAAGACAATGATCATAAGTATATTAAGCTCTTGAAAAAGTGTATGCGCAGAGGCAACAGCTGCCACGGGTCACTTTCCCACAGAGGCCTCTTAAAATTTAAAGGAGAGAATACACAGGCATTTCGGCTTTATCGGGATGCATCGACCGGACACTAATGAAATATTTTCTCGCTCCATCTCCCCTATTTAAGCGTATGCGAGCATAAAGCCTGTGGGAGCCGAGAACGCGTTGAGATTCCGGCACAGTTAGGAGGAATTCGAATATTAAATGAGAGAGAGAGAGAGAGGCGCATGGAGGAGGAGATCGTTTGGGCATATCGATTCCGCGGCTAAGAAACTGTCGGGAGATAGCTGGTTTCCTGTGACGCGAAGACGGCCGCGCGTGTAGCGTAAAGTATAAAGAGTGACTCGTGAATGCCGGGAAGTTGCGCTCGAGACTCTCTATTTATAATGCGCATAAGTGTTGCTGCTAGCTCGGTGCAACGTGCAAAGAGAGAGAAAGAGCAGACGAAAAGACACGTGTCGCGCGCCATCCAAGAGAAAGAGACACTTTTCACCGCTATAGCTCCACCTCGCTTGCATTCCGACTTTTCTATTTTTATTGCGCACTTTGCTCTTCTTTCGCACTCAGTTATACATAAGTACTCCCTCGCGATTCTTTTTTCCCTGCGCAGCTGCCTTTTCTCCTGATGCCGGAGAATACGCGGCTCAGCCGGCTGCGCGTTATCGCTGGCCTCCATCGCGCCAACGAGCCATGTAACACAAAGTCTATCGCGACGTGGCATGCGGGTTGCTTTGTCCCAAATACTTCCCAGACCCGTCGGGGCATTCATTTTTATTAACTGCCTGATAAAAGAACTTGCGCTCGTTTAATTAAATATAACACCGCCACTTTTCATCTTCCCGACGGCATTAGAATTGTCAAGCGCGCGCGCACGTGTCTCTGCTCTCATAAAAATAAACCATTAACGTGCCCCAAACGTTAGTTGCGCGCGTCCACGCGAGCTGTGCAAATAGATTAGACGCTCGGCGTGCTTGCGCTGCCATATGCTGGTCAAATAAATAATAAAAGTCTCTCTATTCTATGAAAAAGGCAATATTTGCCTGTTATTCGAGAGCAGGCGGAACTCGGAGAGGAGAGTATAATAGAATGACAGGCAGACGCTCGCCGCTCTCGCCAAGGAAGCCCGATCGCGTCTACTGTGGCGGCCTATAGGTGTGAGAAAATGCGTGATAGAGATTCCGCGGGCTGGTAGACGGCCAAATGGCTCGTCGTCGTCGTGCGGGGATAGAGCGCGTCACGAAACGCGATACCGAGGCACAACACGCATTTCATTTTCCCCTTTAATCAACCAATCTTCAATTCACCCCGCTGCTTCTTTCTCGAAACTGGTCCCGTAAATGACGACTCTGAAAAATGTTGTAATTGTATCAATTGAATAAGTGTGCGTAAAATGCAAGTTGATTTTAAATTAGCCAGGAATTTTCGATTGTAAAAGGAAAAGACTTTTGTTTTGCTCGTGAGATTCGGTAAGCATGCGGGGCAGGCGAGTATTGCTGGAGATAAGTAGTTGAAGACAGGCTGCGCAGACAAGCAAAATTATGTCACGTAAAGTTACTCAACTTTATTAAATAACATCTTCCTGTCGTCGAATTACCGGGCTTTCGTGTGCAAAAGTGGCGGCGATAACGAATCCGACAGCTACGAAGGCGAGAGGGAAAAAAGTTCTTTTCGGTTTGCCCTCGTTGTCACCAGAATGCAGAAAGTCGAGCGCTGAATCATCACATATCGTCGATGTGCAACAGCATACACAAACAGAGAAAAACTTGACGAACGCCTGCTTGCTCCTTTATATCCTAAGTTTACTCATCGTCTGCACAAACGAATCGTTGTACATACGTTTATGCACTTATTTAGAAATAAACTCACCGTATTCCAAACTTGATGTTTCTCAAAGAAATTTTAAATAACGCCTCTTTGTAAATTACATTAAAATATTTTCCAATTATCACTTCATAATTTATAACTTTTTCATTGAATACAATCACCTTCTTAATAAAAAAATATTACAATATTTTAAATATAATTTCATTTTTATCAAAATATCATAGCTATTATTGTTTTAATTTATAATTCATTTAAATAAAAAGAAATTTCTAATCTAATAATTATATATCATCTTGAAATATATATAATTCTTAAATGCTGACACTTATCTTTATAAATATCAATTATCAGATTATCATTTTATAATTGAGTTTTGTTTGCTGAGATAAATAAGTAACTTAATGAAATTATCAAAGATAAGAATATTCGTTAAAATCACTTCGATCAACAACTTTTCTCAGCAATCTTTCCCAGGTATTTGTAAATTTTATAACATATCGATTATTATTATATCGAAAAATAAGGAAAGGTTTCAGTACTATTCCATAAATCTTGTGTATTTTTCCGCCGATCGCATGACTTCCTGAAATCATTCAACTGGTGGTCCGAACAATCCTATCGAAATATGGAATGCAAAGATACAATACCATATTTTTCGTCTTTGAGCTTATCGTTTTGAGATTACAATTGAAACCAACTGATAAGTTTAGGTGAAGTGGTATTATCGATAGATACAAGGGGGCCGGATTTACCGAATAAAAAATATTCGAAGGTAAAAAAAATAATGCACCGGAAAAAAAATACACAATTAAGTTAACATTACGTTTCAGGTATAGGAACAGGCTAAATTGCTTGATTTAACTTTCTGAAAACAGAAAAGTTCAAACCCCAGTTTATCGAATTTGCATAAAATACGTGTTTTACTTAAATTACGCATGCGCTTCGTCTGCTATCCAACGTAAAATAAATGTATACTCAATTATGTTTCGGGTTCAACGATACTTTCAAAATAACAATAGAAATTCATATAATGATTGCCTGATCAGAAGACTGAAAATAAGATTTTGTAATTAGAAATAAATTGTAAATGTAATTAATAAGAATAAACACAAGAATAAACTATAATATGATTTTACAGCGGATGGAGTTACATATTCTTACGGAGTTTTTCATACGGACTTTATGAAGTCTTTCGACGCAACAAATCAAGCAGCATCATGGATCGCATCACTTCTTGTCGGAGTTACATACTGTTCTGGTTCGTTTTCAACTTATAAGTGACATATTACAGGACGTTTTTTGTAAAGATATTAATCTTGAAGGTGTGATTATTCGCAGGTCCGATTTCAAGTTTTTTCGTAAACAAATTCGGCTGCCGCCTGGTGACAATAGCCGGCTCGATAATAGCGAGCGGTTGCCTTTTGGCTAGTGTATGGGCCGAAAGCATCGTCGTGCTGTACTTTACTGCTGGCATCGGAACAGGTGCGTAACTTTCTCAACATAAAAAAAGCTTTATTAATGCTTCGCTCTATGATCCTTCTCTTGTTATCGTTCGAATTTTAACATGCATTCTCGTTCGCTGCTGAAAAGCGAGCAGCGAAGGATATAAGTGGGAGGTAAGCTTAATCAGTTACTTTATTCAATGTCAATTTAATGTTAGAATTCAACATTATTATGTCATTTTCTTTATTTCAATTGAAAGTTAAAGTAACCTGGAATGCTTAATTTCTTCTGCATTTTCCACAAAAATATCATTTTCTTTTGCGTGCGGCTCTTTTAGCATGAAAAATTACGCAATGTTACTGATAACAATAAACAAACTGCTAACAATTTTCCAATCCTAAATATATTGACATTTTTCCACGAAGTAAATAAAATAATGATATTCATTGAAAAAAAAACACGCGCACACACACACACATTTAATTGATTCTGTTTAATTAATTAATCGATCGATGTCAAGGAATGCACCGTACGATACCAAGACAATGAATGGAAAGTGAGTTCGGTTTAAATAGTTAATCGTTTTACTGTCAAATGAACTAACGTGTATAATATAGACACCTGCTAATTGTTGCGAATAAGGAAATTTCGTTTGGCCTCGCTTTACTCAGCTTCGAACGTATACTCGTTATACGGTTCATGTGTGGTTTTAATTGACGTTGTTTTTTCAGGTTTTGGATTTGGGCTTATTTATCTGCCGGCCATCGTGAGTGTGACGGTTTACTTTGAGAAGTACCGATCGCTCGCTACTGGAATAGCAGTATGTGGCTCAGGCCTGGGCACAGTCGTCTTCGCGCCCTTCATCAAGTTCCTCATCGATTCCTATGGCGGCTACACCTACGCAATGATGATACTCTCGGCTATCGTGCTGAACTGCATCATTTTTGGAATATTGTTCAGGCCCCTCGAGCCCGTCAAAACTTCCGAATCTATTCCATTGAAGGTCCGTTAATGCCGCCCAGTGAGACGTTATAAAACGTAAACGTAAGCGTAGAAGAAAAATTGTGCTAATGCTAATGATAAAACTTGTAGGAAGTGATGAACAACGGAGAGACGAAATTTACATCAAACGAAGGGTCGAAGCAAGGATTGGATCGCCGGCTGAGCGGCAGCCACGTCGGAGCCAAGAAGTATTCGAATGCGAAGTCTCCGGACAATGCTTCTAATAATATCCGGCTCGCTTTGAGCCAACCGATTCTCCTTACGAAGGATGGCAATCAGTCTGGGGAGCCGTTTCCAAGGACTTCTTGTGGAAGTGGAATAATGAACCGCTCCGATGTATTTCTGCGCAGTAGTATTCACAATATTCGCAAGCGTTCGTAAGTTTCCATTTTCCTGTTTTTTTCTTTCTTTCTTTTTTTAACAATAACAACATAGCGCCTACGAGCTCGGAAATGAAAAGAGGAACATTTGCAGGGAATCGCTAACAAATAGCGAGGAGAACATGCGGCTTCGATTGTCCTTGAGGAGCCTTCCGAATGGGGCCGGACACAGGGTGATCGAAACGGTAGAGTGCGAGGACGATTCCGACAAGTCAAACATCATCAAACGAATGTTGCAATTTTCCTTATTGAGAGATCCACTCTTCATCATTTTCACAGTATCGAATTTTTGTACGAGTATCGGTTTTAACGTTCCCTACATTTACTTAGCGGTAAGGGCTTTGAACCACAATAGAATAGCATTATTATTCTTGCTAAATGACGCAGAGAAATTAATCAGCATTTTTCAATTTTCCAAAGAGTCAAGCCAAAGAAAATGGAATAGATGAAAACATTGCTAGTACATTGATATCTGTGATAGGAATCGCTAATACTGCGGGAAGAATCGTACTTGGCTACATATCTGACAAACCTTGGGTTAATCGATTGCTTGTTTATAATGTATGCTTAACTGTTTGTGGCATAGGTAAATTTTTTTTCTACAATTCTATTTTCCGTTTGATAAAATGAGAATAAAATAGAGAAATTTTTGTTTATTTTCAGCAACTGCATTTAGCCCGTTTTGTCATAGCTTCGCAATGTTTGCCGTTTATGCAAGCGTCTATGGATTTACGGCTGGAGCCTACGTCGGTCTTACCTCAGTATGCTTGGTCGATTTAGTAGGACTGGACCGCTTGACGAATGCCTTCGGCCTCGTTCTCTTGTCGCAAGGGGTTGCTTCCTTCCTTGGACCGCCCATTGCTGGTAAAATCCCTATTATTTTCTCAACGTGCCTCTTACTCTTTTACCGATGCAAATTTCATGTAAATCGTTATTTTATTTCAGGCTTTTTATCAGACCATTTCAAATCGTACGCTCCTGGTTTTTACCTAGCTGGAGTAATGATTGCCGTCAGTGGAATAATGTTGTTTGTCATACCACCTATTCAGAAACGATTCTTAAAGAAGAACGAACAACTGCAAAGGATAGATCCTGTTGCTTAGATAACATTCAAATTTTTACCTCGTTTATAGATAGGTTTTTTTCGGCGACCTCTTGTAAAAAGTCTAAATGCTAAGTTATTAATTAATCTGGGACAAAGATTATTTAAGTATTCATTCATTTTTTTTATAGATTCATTGATAATAAATATTTTTTTATTAATTATAGATTTCTACATTAAGTTGTTTTAGCGTAAGAAAAGCATTATTCAAATGCATAAAAAGAGTGTACTAGTTTTTCTACGTAAATACACCGAGACGTTAATTACCACGTTAATTAGAGAAGCAATATTTAGGATACGTTTATTAATAAGTTTTTGTACTGAAATATCTACATTAACATACCATGTAGTCAATGCCAATACATATAAACTCTGTGATACTATAATCATTTGTCACGAAAATATAAAAGTCTTAAAGTACAAAGAAAACATGAAAACAATAGAAAGTCCATTTCTATTTTTGTGACTTTGATAAAATATTTTGAAACAAAGCGTGCTAGAGAATTTATTTTAATTATTTCAAAATATTTTAAGAGCTATGCATTATTACGTACAATATTATTATCTATATAATATTATGTTGTAATAATGTTGTTTTACTCATTTCTTTTATTGTTACGATTTAATGAGAAACCTTTATTCTCGTGTAAAAAAAAAAAAAATTATTAATCAATGTTAAATAGTTTTCATGTTTTCAAGGATGAGAAATCATTGTTGTTGTTATATAGAAAAAGATTGTTAAAATGTTATAGGTATATCGTTGGATATTTTTCAAACAGATTTTTTATAAAACCAACTCTTGGTTCCTAATGTATAATTAAAATCAAAAGAAATACTTTGTAACGCAACATTAGATAGAATATTTAAATAATTAATTGTAATTAATATACGTCTTTTGAAAATTTTGGCGGATAAGCGTTTGCTCGTGTGAGAAATATTTTTATGGTATGAATGCATTTTATAATAATGTAAAATACTGTAACATATGTATACATCCTAAATATAGACATAAATAATGAAGTATCACCAACATATTACTGTTGTTTTTTTTTATTTTCCAACTCGCTCTCGGACAATCTGATGTTTACGGCCTTTCTTCAATGGTGCACGTTGGATGTAGTCGGACAAGAAACATTAAATTTCCATGCTACATGTTAATAACATCCTACATCGTTGAAGAAAGACCGTTATAAAAAGAGAAAAACTAATCGAAAATGATAAGTTCACCATCGTTGAAAATTGGCGGCTGCAGTGGCAGTTAGTGCGTCGACCGCTAGAGAGCAGCAAATGTCGGTGAACGGTACTGTATATAGACAACGCGGAACAACGAACAATGCGAGACTAAGCGCGTCGTTGTCGTGTGCGCGTAGTCCGCTAGACTAGACGAGACTCGAGCTCGAAAGACGGGGAGTTGGTAAAACAGAGTAAAAAGTGAGGTTACGAAATTGCTCTGCTCGTGATTTGACGCCAGCTGTAGTGTCTGCCGTAGTAGCACAACTAGCAACAATCGTCTACCAGTGCGTATACGATAATCCAGCTGGCAGAAGGTTCTGCCGCCAAGTTCGCTTTTTGCTTTCGATTTTTAAACAGTTTGCGCGTTCATCGCAAGTCCAGCAGACGGGAAAGCTTCGACTTAACCTCCAGGCTGTGTGTCTGACAAAGCTTTCAAGTAAGTAGTGTAAGTAATGCTAGCCAAGCTGTTCCCATCTTCCAGCCTGCGTATATTCTCCATTTGCTCAGATTTAGTAGCCAAGTCTTTTGGCCCCTACCCGAATTTCATCATCTATATCCAGCGTCTGATGCCGAGATATATACCTAATATGCCGCGTGCGATCGACTTTTCACTTGCTCACTCCTAAGCTCCCTAGCTTTTAATGCTAATTGACCAATTGGCCACTAATTTGCTCGCAAGCCATCTCCTTTTC
>JAPYZP010010329.1:0-11322 GCA_030522985.1 Torymus sinensis
CACCCACCCACCCACCCTCTCTCTCTATCTCGCCCTCGCGCGCGCCCTGTGTCCCAGCAGCGGCAACCCCAAGAATCGATAACTGATAAGGCTCGAAGCGCGCCCACCGCGTCTCTCCCTCTCCCTCTCCCTCTCTGTGCCTGCAGCCTGTATACGCGAGTACATGAAATCGACAGCGAAGAATGATAATATTGAGAGTGACGCGCGCTGCTCTCGCTCGTCGACGCTTTTTTGTTATAGGGCTTTGATGCCGACGCGTATATATACGCTGCTCTCGAAATTCTCTTTTAACAATATCGCGCTAAAAGTTAGGACAAAGTTGGTTATACGAGCGAAAGAGGGGGTCTTGGCTATAAAGAAGCTTTTTTTTTCTCTCTCTCTCTCTCTCTTTCCTCTCACTTTTCTCGCTAGCTGTCAAGCTTTGAGAAAAATGTAATTTCCACTCGCTGCGATGAAGATCAGAAGCGATGAGTCTCAAAAGTGCATTGTGCCGTACACGTCGTATACGATCTATCAAAACTTTTTCGCACACAAATTTCGTACTTATTTCACTACGTTTAAAAAATATATATATACTTTTTAATGCCATTGTAATATATATGAAATGGAAATACAACTCGAAAAAGAAAAGTCTAAAAAGCTTACTTCTGTTCCCATAAAAATATCCTAATCTTGAAATGGAAAATTATGGTTGCTGCAACACAGTTCAAAAAGGGATTGACAAAATTTTGAAAAAAAAGAAAACAATGCGAGCATGAAAATTGTTTGCGAAAAGCGCTGTGGGTGCAATGCAATAAGCGAAACGCGTTCGATCATAATGTGCCTGGAGGTTATAGGAGAGAAAAACAATAAGGAAAGTCGCGCCGGGGGTGGCGTATCCGCACAAAAAGATCGATCCAATTGAGCTATATATCGGCGCCGTAATCCGTGCAATTGACGGCGGCGGCAGGAGAGGAGACGGAGGATGGATTAGAGCCACGCTGGAGAGCTGTCCTGATTATTTCGACGTCCCGAGGATTCGGTTCATCCTTTCCGCTTTCTTGCCTCCGCCTCCTCCTCTGATCGAACGGGAGACTCATTCCTCTCCCCGATACCTCCATAACGATTGGAAAATTCACGTTCCGTTCGAATTATGCCTTTTTTGCCCAAGCGCACCTTCTTACGGCTTCTCCTCGACTCTCATCTCGTATTTTCATATTTATTATCGATACGCGAGTGGAAGACCTATAATTAACTTCGTTATGCGCACCATATCTATATTTTACATAAAGATGCTCGATCCTCTCGTGATTCTAACGTTCACAATGAAAGTATGGAAATATTTTATTCACATCTTCTCCAATATTTACACATATCAGTATACGTGAAATATTATAATTGCTGTGTCTAGACGTGGATTACTGCGGAATCAATTCAATTTATTAATGCAAATTTTTATCTCTAGATTTATTGTTCATTCGCCCTGGTAAAGATTGCAAACGAGCTCTATAAAAAGTTATGTATGCACCCGTATTTGTTTATCTGTATATTTATCATCGTATTTATTAATTATTACTATTTCTGCCTCTTCATTCGTTAGTATACATACAATTAATTATTTTCAATTAAACACGCCGTGAGTTTGCCAGTAGTATAATACCCGCACTTATCAGTATTAAATAAATGATAAATGTAAATATATACTTAGATTCGAATTTGCATTAAAAGATCCATTATTTTTTAGAAACTTCACGTCAAATTATATTATTATCAAATATTATACTGACATCTTTTTAAAAACCAATATTGAAGCACGATAACATTTTGGTATACTATCTATAATCTTAAAAAAAAATTCAATTATTTTTAGATTTAAAATAAAATATTCATTAATTTGTTAATAATACCTTTGGTAATAATACCTGAATAAATGCTGCATACTTTTGGAATCTAATTTGAATTTCTTTCTTTAAATACGATGTTTTGTCAGGATTGTTTTGAAAGATTATATTATTGTTAGTAGTGTTTTAAATAACAAATAATTGGCTGAATAGTTTCTAATAAAAGAGTGACAATACACGTTAATAATTTACTATTGAAGTAGATACAGACTGAATACCTTTCACGGAGTTCTTCTTACCGTCTAGCAAGTTATCAAAAAATCCAGCATCCAAATGGACCAGAGAGGAAACCGTATGCCGGTCAAGTACCAGCGGGACGCTCTGCTGCACACCAATCATCGGGTAATAACCATCCGAGCTGTGTCTCATCTTTCTCCGTCCCTCGTCAGTTCGGGCATCCCTTCGCCAGGGGCCAGCAGCTGCTGGTCCACGGCGCAGCATCCGACGCAGCTTCCGCCATCTCCGGGATGGCGCTCGAAGTTCCGAAGCGCGGGGGGTTGCTCTTACCCCAAACCCCACGTACACACACGTACGTACGTACGCGCGCGCGCGTCTCGCGACCATCCCCGGAATCTCCGTCTTTTTTCCCTGATTCTTTTTCCCACCCCATCCCCTTCGACAAGAAAAACAGTAACAAATTTAGCCCGACAAATACTCTGAGCACTGGTGACAGAATAGGCAAGCACAAAGGGTGAGTCGAGAGAGTACAGAGGAGCGAGCGAGTTCCGAGGGGGCGAGACGCGCACGCGGGGCCTTTTAATCGACGCGTCATACGAGTAAAATGGCCGTGATTCAGCGCAGAATTGTTCCGGGTGGTGGTGCGCGCGCGCTTCCCTCTAATTGATCAAGTGGTTGGAGAGAAAGAAGGAAGAGACTGAGATTCCGCTGAGGTGCGAAGACACGGCTTTGCGGCATACCGACGATTTGGAGTTGTTAGAGATGATATTGGCCTGACGAAATCGCGCCTGTGCGCCGCTGGGAAATCCGATGCGGAGCTGAGAGCCCTTCGGGTAAGTGCTGCTTATCTTACAGTACACATTATCTTTTATTTCAATCACATTTACAGCGAGTAGCTTTAGCTTTAATCAATTGATTGCTCATGTTAATTAGTTGCATATCAACTGACAAAGTTAATGTTATTTCAATGTGTCTCGTATAAATAGAAGGACGACATGAGAAAAATTGATCGAAAAATTAGATTTGATTTAATGAGATGCGACGAATAAAAATCTTGAAAACTTAAAGCCGCAACAAACGTGTTTACAGTACATCTCTGGATAATACTTTATATTGAGAAACTCTTATAAACGGTTTTCATATAGTTTGTCAATAAAGGTTTAATCAAGGAGATCGAGGTTAAACGCGTTTCAGTGGAGAAGTTCCTACTTTCGGCTAGATGACCGGGTGGCCAAAACACTAAAGCTTTTGTTCAGAAGTGATATTACTAGGGGAGGGGGAGAATGAACGTTTTCGATATTCTGACTAACACATATATAGAATTGACTTCTCTGTCAGAATTCACTGTTTCTTGCAGAACAGCATATATATTTATTCAATTAAACTTTGTTTTATACAAGTGTTTTTTAAGAGAATAAAATATTATACATCGGATAATATATAGTATTAAGTATATTCATTTAATTTGTATTAATTATCAAGAGATAACATTGCAATTAGAAAATAGAATGATGTTCCTTTAGTATAAATTATATATATAAGTAATCAATTTTTAAGTGTAATATATATAATTCCTTATAATTACATGATAAAGCATCATGTTAAACTGCCTTTTGATCATGCATTAAAAACTATTACGTAAGTTTAAATTTGAAAAAAGATTTGCTTTTCCAGCATCCCTTTAAATATTTTGCTCTTTTTGTATTGTTCCACCTGCTATAAAGCCTAATGTATTCTCTCGGTGCGAAAGAGCAGGTGGAAAGGCCCGAAATCTAGCTTAAAATTACAGTCAAATTGGCAATCATATTTAAATGTTGAAATATAGAATTCTGTTGAACCCGCAATAGAATTAGATGAATGAACTACATGAAGAATAGTAAAGAATAGTGGCATTGTAGTATCTGTTGACAGTGTCGGCGAATCGTCGTGAGGAAGCGAGAGAGGATTGCGGCAAGCCGAGCAGCAGCTGAGAAAAATGAGGTCCTACGACGGAGAAAGCAGCTCCTGCGAGGAAGACGAGAGGAGGGAGGCAATGCCCGAGGCCCACTTGCAGCAGGGCCCCTGGCAGCGCTCGGCCTCCCATCCTACCTGGGCGTGGGAGCATCGCAGTACCGTAAGTCCGCTACCGGCTCTCCTACTCCTCCTCGACCGGCACTCGCCTATTACGAGCGGAGATTGTTCCTATTGTCGTCACGCTTCGCCGATCTTACGCGCACGCGCTCCTACGACACTAACTTTGCCCGTCTTGCCATTTTTTTACGCTCTTGCTATCTTTACATTGACCGCTTTACTATTTACTTCAGCTCTTAAAGCCTATATTTACTGTTTTCCTTTTAAATGTATAAATTATTACAATGATAACTTCTTCCTTATTGCAACGTATACGTAGAATGCAATAAATAATAAATTTTATTTGCTATTATGCGGTTATTTTTCAGAGAACCGTAAAAAATTTATTCACTTCTAAAGCGCTCCGTTAACCTTATTGTTTTCGTATAATAGCGATCTTGCTCTAAATCATTAGTATTTCATTAGTCATATTCTTTTAATTAATTTAAGTTTAATGTTTCGAAAATCTAAAGAAAATGTTGTAAAAAAAATGTTTCTGCAACCGTTCATTCTAGAAAGACTCCAAATATGAATTTCAAAACATATAGAATAAACGTAGACAAAACGAGATTTCATTGCTCTTTACAGAATTAAAAAAATGTCCATTTATAACAAAGTTATTAGAGTGTAAAATAAAGCTTTTAAAAATTATAATTAGAATCTTTCTAGACTGAATGATTACTGTTTGAAGAAGAGGACTTTTTAAACCATTTTCATTAAACAAAAGTAAAATTATCCATAAATCGACTATTAGTGCGGTCATTTCTTATATTTTCACATCATAAACATACCTCAACTCGGATATGGACTAAATAATTTGAATTGCTTCCTCCTAGAGGAAGCTTTGTGATTGTAAAAAAAAAGTTTTTCGAAAAATGTGTTAGGAATGATGTTTGGCAAATTATGAATCAAAATAGACTATTTTTAGAAAATGGCCGTATGGATGTGAGTGTGTGTATATGTATGTGTATGTATGTCTGTTTCCGCTGATATCTCATGATCTACTCAATCGATTTTAACCACCTAGTGATCATTTTTTTAGATTTTCCTTCAACAATTGGGGTCAATATTCTGTTTTTGTAAAATTCTATTTTTTTTATAACGATTTTTTAATTATAAAAATTTTTTATTTTCGATTTTTTTAATATTTAATACAAATTTTATTTATGTATCATGAATTATCTGTATGCAGGGTACAATTCTCTACAATTTAAAAAAAAAAGAAAGTCAATAGATATATTTCGTCATAAGTTATTGATGAAAACGTAATTTTTTGTAAATAGGTTATATTTCTAATATCAAAAAAGATAGTGACATGAATATTTTTTTGATTATAAAAAATATTGAGTACTATAATGTTAAATTTTTATGTTTTAACACTCTTCTTGTAAGACAAAACTAATCCATCAGCGTTGAATTTTAAAATGTAATAGGCATTTTTTATGCAGCTAATCACATAACCAAAATTATACTAAAGTATCAATAACTAACACTGTGTGGTAATACATTCATAAATTTTTCCAGGAAATATCAGAAAAACAATTATTTCACCATTTACTTCTGTTTATCTTAGTCATTTCCAAAATGTATATAGTAGATTATTATATGACAGGTCTTCTTTAATAAAAAAGACACATCGTATCTGCTTAACTTAAGAATAATTTCATTCTCAAATATTAAGTTTACTTTTTAATTTACACTTTAATTATTGTTATTTTTGCAAATAAGAAATGATCAGTGCGATTACGCCGGATAAAAACAAATATAGTCGATTTTGGCATTACAATGTATATTCAAAAATGGTTAAAATATTGGCACAAAAACGTGCGTAGGAAAATCTGTAGTTTTCGTGAAATTTTTTGCCATGCACGTGTCCCGTCTGCGCGAAAAACTGGTATTTTTAAAGCGTTTTAAAACTTTGCTCAAAGTTATCTTACCTGCATCTTTGAATCAATTTTGATACTAATCGTATTTCAGTTTTCCAAATTATTAGAAACAACGATAAATATAATAAAGACGAAATAAAGATTGTAAAAGTATGTGGAGAGATTGCAATGACGAAAGGTATATATATATAAATAAGAGAAGTGAAAGCGAGAACGATTTGTTGCAGCATCCATTGGCGGCGCACGGCAACCCGAACCTGGAGCCGATGGGCTATCAACCTGGCCCGGGCAGCTCCGCGCCGGGACACCCTGGCGTAATGCCGGGCCCACCAGCAGCCTACTCCGCCTCTGACAATCCGCCAGGCGCCCCGGGCCGCAGGACGCCGCTCGGTGCCGTCGGCCTCGGCGGCTTTTACTTCCAGCAGCAGCAGCAGCAACACGCCCAGCCGCACGCCAGCGTCGCCGCGGCAGCAGCAGCGGCAGCAGCGGCAGCCGCCGCCGTCGCCGCCACCTCCTCCGCGAACGCGCTCACCGACGAAAATAGACCTGATCACGAGAGGTATTATCATCCGCGATCATCCGGCCCACCTACAAAGCTCGTCTCTTTTCTTTTTCTTCCCTTTTTTTCATGCGCATAAGTATACAGGCTTCGCGTGGAGCTTTTGCCGTCCTGATTTCATCGGCTGCTCGTAAAAACTACCGTGCCAAGGTCAATAGTAGAAAAACAATTTTTAGTCGATGATGATTAGTTGGACTGTTATACTATTGCGCTATCTGTATGACATAAAGGACTCTTATCGCCTAGTCCCAGTATACATACGTAATAAAATAAGCTCCGTTTTTAATTATCAAGCTTATATTCAGAGAAAACAATGTTACCATGACGCATAGCCTTTTAATAGTCTTCTATTACTGCGTCTTACCGCAGTATTAGTTGAGATTTTAAAATGTTTTGATACACGCAACTACCATTTACACTATATATGCACTTATTCTGATAAACGTATCGACAATATATAACAATGTGAAGGATAAAAAGGATAAAATTCTTGCAGATCTGGTGCTTCACGACTGAACTGCCCGGGGAAAACCAAGACAACGAGACAAGGGAAAAGTGTGAGGTTGAATATTAACGCCCGGGAACGGCGAAGGATGCACGATCTGAATGACGCACTTGATGAACTTCGCTCGGTCATTCCCTACGCGCACAGTCCCTCCGTGAGAAAACTCTCGAAAATTGCGACGCTCTTGCTCGCCAAGAACTACATTCTCATGCAAGGTCAGATATTGCGATCGATGGCAAATGTGTACTTGTAGCTCGCCGCTCGGAAAAAGAGCCTCTCGACTCCTTTCATCTCCGCCTTATCTCGCAAACGCGCATGCAGCTTTTATTAAGCGCTGTTTGTTTACGAAAGGCTGCCGCGTTTTCATAAATTATTATTGTGACGTCGAGGAGTCGTTATATAATCTTGCTCACTCGCCTCTGAAAAGCCAAGCTTACATTACATAAACACTTTTTTTACTCCATCTTACAAAATCCATAGTCACGTGTATCATTGTTGTAATATGAAGAAGTTAGTAGGAAAATTATTATTTTCAAAGTATATTTATCATTTTACGAAAATATTGTATTGGAATCTTTGAAAGAATTATTTTATACTTTATTATTTAAGTTGACAAAATATTAAACTTTGCTGATTTTATATATAGCATTGAAAGTAAGTCTTTTGAATGGAAATGCTGCAAAGTATTTATGAAACGTTTTTATTTATTCCAAAATTAAGATTACCTTGAGAGTATATTTACAAATCTGAAATAATACATTTATTTTTAACCTGTTACTGATATGTCACGTTAGCTTTATTTCATTTTATCGAGATTAAGTACAATAACTTGAGCTATATGCTTTTTACAATATTCTTAAATAATTTTTCTATGAAAATTCTTGTACATATTCGACATTTCTTAATTGCATAACAATTTCAATTAAAATCACGATCTTCAGAACATTCGTTTATATGAAAACTATATACTCACATATTTTTTTGACTTATTGCATTTATATTTTTCATAAGATTTTTATGTTGAAAAATCAGCATATAAATATGATCCCTGCCTTACCGACGTCACTTTTTTATTCAATTAATTCGTTTAAAATTTGTTTTTGAAAAAAGATCTTCAGGGCATTTGTTTACCCGATAACTATTCTCAGAAATTTGTTTTCTATTTCATTAGAATCTTTCATAAAATTTTGGTATTGAAAAATTATTGTGTGTGTATGTGTGTGTGAGTGTGTGTGTGCGTGTGGGTGTGCGCATGTATTAACGACATATTATAATTGCATATCAAGAAAGTAAGATTCATAATTCTAATCAGTTTCCAAACAGAAGCTATAATATTTAATATTATGTACTGCCACACATTTGTAGCAACATGTTTTCTAATAAAGCTTTCTTTTTGCTACCTATGCAGGAAATGCTCTAGACGAGCTGCGCCGTGTGATTGCAGTTTTGCAATCACCCCATGCCCACACTACCGCCATGCCGCCAACGCCCGTCGCGTACGATCTTTTGCAAGGCTTTCCTGGTAAGCTTTTCCAAGGCGTCCAGGAATTGCAGGGCCTGCAGGGTACAATTAACCCTCCGCAACGACCATCGGCGCAGCAGCAACAGCAGCAGCACGTCGACGCTCCTAGTCCAGCCGGCGCAGAGGTTCCTGTCGGTAGCGGCGAATCCGCTTAAGTGACCGATATCTTCATTGCGTCCAATATTCGCCTAATTGCATCCACGATTTTGCTTACTTTTGCTCCTGATTTGCATATGAAAACCTTTGTTTCATTTATTTCTTGGTTTTATTGATGTGAAAAATGGACTTGATTTTTGGCAGTCTAGTTCTTCAGTATTTTAAAGCTATTCAAAATGGCAAGCTAACAAATTCATCAAAAATCTACCAAAGAAATGGTTTTGAGAGAAATGCTTTAAACAAATAATTGTATTCTGAAAACTATCTTTTACGATTATACAATTTAGAATAGAAAATCAAATTATTATGAAAACTTATATAAAAACATAATTTTGAAGTAAAAGTCAGTTTACAAAAATGAAAGAAATTCATTAAAAAGAGTGTTTTACTTATGTTCAGAAACTAGTTATTTACTAATGTAATAAATAAAATCATTCATCACGGATTCTATTAACAGTGAAAATTCCTTAATATGCATATTAAGATATTCTTAATTTGCACACAGTGAAACTATGATGTTTTAATGTTTTTATAGTAACATTGAATTCATACATTCTAACAATAAATTTGTACGATTACTTAAATAGCTTCTTCATGGGTAAAGATATGTGTAGTTAAACGGTATATAAATATTTGACTGACCCATGACGCGGTTTTCATGACAATTAACTTTATACACAATAAGAAAGCCTTAGATTTAGTCTGTCATCAACGAAACACTTTATTTAATAAATTTATATTTTTTTCTAAGATTAGAAAAAAAATATTTATGGACTTTAGTTATTTTATCATTCTAGTCAATATAATATAGTTATAACTAATAATTTGAAACAGATATATTTTATACAGAAAATAGCTCGATAGCCAATGTTTAATTGAATACCGTGCATTAGCTTGTATAAATGAAACTGATTGTAAACCATAAAAAAGTCATCGAAATGATGTAGAATAAATTTATTCATATGAACCGTTAATTTATTATGAATAAATTTGTATAAAAATTATTTTATGGGAGTTTAACAAATTATATATGCGGTAGTTTTATAACAATGGATTTTTTTCATATTTTCCTTTATAGCTATGGAAATTAATTTATACGATTAAAAACAAACTTTTTACCTGCATATATAAATAAATTATTGTCAAGTATCTACATTACATACAAAAAATGAAAGTATTATACGTATAATGCAAAAAAGAACAACAAGCGTTTATGTCATGATTATTGTAATCGTGATCTTTTGAAAGTACTAAAGCCTACGAAAAACTCATAAGAAAGTCTCTATAGATATATTATACATGTATAACTTTTTAACTATAAAAAATCAAATGCGTTTATACATAAATCAAAAAGCGATTTACGCCTAAATGAATAATGAGGTGCAAATAATAAGAAATTACTAAAAAAAGAAATTGTGTTTTTTAAATAATATTCACATTTAGAAATTCACTTTAAATATAGCCGAAAATGGCTAGGTAACATACAAAATATGATACTTGAATTTTAAGTATAAAATGTGAAAAATATTTATAATTTCGAAAAAATACGGTTTTTAAGAAATGTTTTGAAACCTATTTAATCGAGAACGCAATGAGAAGGAAAAACAGAAACGAAAGTATTTGAGATATGGGATTGGTGATTAAAAAGAGAAATATGCTCGAGAGAGAAAGAGAGAGAGAGAGAGAAGAAACTTTCCGAGTTCCGCCCGCAACAGATAGTCAATATAGTATGTGATACGAATAAATGTATGCCAATCGCATATTTACAGATATATAAGAAAAATTATACAATATGAATTTATATAAATATATATTTATTATTAAGAAATAATATTTCGCTAAGTCTTCTATTTCTATGGAGTTTACTTGTAAAAACGCTTGTTGTATAAGCGTTGAAAGTCAACGATATTATACTATTGCTGTGTACATTTATAAAGTGCCAAGAGTATAAGAAAATGACGATGAACGTATATGCAATGGCGATTGCACGAGATATACTTAAAATTTATCGGACTGGCCTATGAGCAATAATCGATGTCAAAAACTGATAGTTCCGAGAAGTAAGAAGAATACAGCAGAAGATGTACCTCGACGAGAGGAAAACAAAGATACTATGAAGTCAATATTAAATATAAGGTTCGAAAAATTTACAATACTCATTGTAGACTGTAGTAATGATATAAGTGTTTAGCTTGCAAATAAAATCTATTTACGAATAAATGGAATTCAGTATTACCGAATAAATAATTCAAAATACTGATATAGTCCTTAACATCTAAGGACTCTATTCTAATTAAAACTAAGAACACAGTCGCATCCCATGCATAATATTGAAACTGGTGTTTAAAAATTTTATCAATAAGTATAAAGTAAAGAATAGCCGAGAACAGTCTAATAAAATAGCCACGACAGATATTTGAACTTACCGTACTCTCTATAAAGATTAGTGAAAATTGCTCCACCTATTGAATTAGGGAAAAAAACTACTAATTTATTAGTGAATAATTCACTAATAAATTAGTAGTTTT
>JAPYZP010010335.1:0-17420 GCA_030522985.1 Torymus sinensis
GTTTTATCCGCATATCAATTTTTCTTATGGAAATTTAACATGGGAAAAATGGACGAAAAGTACTCACTGATGATTAACCAATAGGAAGCTTTTAAAAGTCCCAACAAATATTCCACACGAAAGCGATTGAAGTAGACGAATAGAGCTTTAATTTAAGCTAAAGATCGTTAAAATCGGTCGGTTCTGTGCAAAGTTACATGCATTTAAAAATCGCGAAAAATGACAAAATAATAATCGATTTTTAACAAATTTACGGAATTCTTGAGATTTTTATCATTTTTTTTTCAGTTTTCGCGATTTTCAAATGCATGTAACTTTGTCCAGAACCGACCGATTTTAACGATCATTAGCTTAAAGTAAAGCTCTCTTGTGGAATATTTTTTGGCACTTTTAAGAACTTGCTATTGGTTAATCATCAGTGACTAATTTTCGACCATTTTTCCCATGTTTAATTTAAATTCCCGTAAGAAAAATGGATGTGTGGTGAAAACGGTGTCACAAGGCCGTTTTCTAATGTTCACGAGATTTTTCATATATTTTATGACCCTATAAAACGAGAAAAAAAGTTGTCATGAAGGTGTACCTCGAATTTTGTTTTTTAATTTTTCGAACCCTTTGAGTGTGGACAAATTGTGGATTTCCTCATATAGGGTAACTTTTATGTGTAATCGTTCAATTATATTTTAAACAATTATGATGCGTTGGTATAAGCTTTTTATTTTGTGACCTGAAATACTTACGATAATTGAGGATATGACATTTTTGTATCGATTATGACTTTAAGAGTATCATAAATATGAAAAAACAAAATAGAATAATTTGCTGCAAGTCTGCATAGATGGGTGAGTTACTAATAAAATAGCAAAATAAATGGCTGATATTAAAATTTCTGTATAATATCACTCGTAATAACAAAATCTAGAAAAGTACACTTGAGGCTAAAATAAGCATCACGACAAGTGTCATTTATACCAATAAGTGGTTCCTCATTAAGAACGAAAACCATTTATTTTTCTGCGCTCCGTAAAATTAGTATATAGGTATATACATCTATATATTCTTATTAATCATTGAAAACTTGTGGAGCGGGACTCGCGCCGTACGTTGCCTTGAGCACCGCGAACGATGGCCGATCAATGTCAACACTTGAGTAAGTCTATACGACGATTCCGGCGATCGTTTTCTTTTCTTACCGAATTTTGTTTAAAGACGTGCATTACGCGGGTATATATTCAGATACAAATATTGAATGATTCGACTGATAATATATTTTCGTTGGAAATAATAAATAATTTTCCCTAAAATATTCTTTCGTTTAAAATAGTTCTAATTTTCTTCATATAAATGTTACTGCACTCTGCGCGACAACGTTTGTCTCTCACTGCAATATACAGAAACATCGAGCGCGTAATAGAAAAATAATGTCAAACAGACGCGCAGACTGGAAATCGCCTCGAATTTCATTCCATTCACGATCGCGCGCCGATAATAATCGCAGAAACCTAAGTTCCACACAAAATCCCATAATAAGCACGACAAAAGCGGCCGAAATCCAATACTTATCGGGCGCGGGACACACGACAAAGACACATTCCGCGGCTATAGTCTCATTTAAATTAGACTCCTATACAAGGAGCCGTATAGTATATCTTATATGTGTGTCTAAAGAAGCGCCGAGAATAGAAATCGAAAAAAGCCATTACAATGCGCGCCTCATTGCCGCGAGCGAGTATAGCCTCGTGCTCTCGTCACATTTTACGCCGAGGAATTTCACAAACGTGTGATGATAGATATATATGCGATGCTTTCTATAAAGTATCGGTGCGCGGCGCCGATTTTCTGTAGCGGAATCGATACAAATATGTATACGTGAATGTTGCTAAGATGAGAATAGGTATATATAATGTTTTAACGATGATCTTGTCAATTATATCTTCACTTTTTCCGCGTACTTATACGCATAGCTCTCGTGAATATTGAAATTTATCGTTCCGCGAAAGTGCGCGAACCGATCGGCAAACATGTGTGTGTATATATTAGCGAAGAACGAATCTCTGCGGCTGGCGAGGCATTTTCCTTGCGACGACGGTATTTATTATTATATAAGTCATAAACGAGGCGAGATGGAACGCTCGCGGATCGACACGTCATTAATAACAGCGCGGCAATTAAATATAATTAATTACTATAAAGCATTCAAACGACAGAGTCGTAAAATGTCGTTTCATTGAATATTAAATTCGCCGCGCGATCGATCGGTACACGTGAGGTATTTTATACATGAGGCGCGAGGCGATCTTTATCTCGTATATATATATATATATATATAAAGCGCGATCGTTTCTGGGTTGGGAATTTTCGCGTTTGGCGACAAGTCGTTATATATAGGGATGAATAAGGGATTTTTGATAGTGGGACCAATAGGGTAAATATTACAGTAGTACAAATTTTGAATATATGAATAGTATAGTATATTGCAGTGTTTGCGTCTTTTCCTCGCGGATTCTCGGAATAATTATGTTTCTTCTGCGGTAAGGAGTATATATGTACACATCGATGTGCGAATTCTAGGGCAATGGAGATAGTGGAAATTTGTTATCTACCGAAATTTGCATGCGCGCGCGCGAGAGTGTGACATAATCGAAGGAAAATGGGAGCAAGCTGATTTCGTTAGAAGGATTTCATCCTTGAACGGTCGATAAATGGTCATTCTTTTTTTTTTAATTTTATCTCACGGACTAAAACGTGTACTAAAAATCAAATTTAAAATATTAAATCATCAATTAAAATTGTGTCGCACAATGTCTATATTTCGACTGTCTATTCCAACTTCCGAGAACTGGGATATGTATCGTAATTGAAATTGGTTGGAAAAAAGTAAAAACTCCTACTGCGTTTGGTTAGTGTATAAAAATAGTTAGTTATTTTGTTAAATTTGCTCCAACGATACCCTTTATAATAAACTTTTGTCCAAATATTTGGAAACACTTTTTAATAAGTATATATAAAAAAAACAAAAAGCAAAATTTGTATCCACTGTTTATTTATCACGCAAACAAAAGAAAATTCAAAATTAAAAGAAAAGTCTCTCGAATCCTTAAACCATTTACCAAAAAAAAAAAGTACATCTCTCACCTGGCAGAAGAACTTCGGCGTGTACTTGTAGAACAGCGTGAGCGCGTGGCTCATCGCCACGATGACAAAGTTCACCGACAGCAGCAGCAGCGTGAGGACCTGGTAGCCACCCACTTTTACCTCTTCCGCGTTCATTTTCAGCGGCGCTCTTTTTTTTTCTTCTCTCAACAACAACCGGCGCGCAAACTACTTTTCTCTCTCTCTCTTTCTCGCTTGCCCTCACTTTTACTACACCCGCGCGCACGCGCGCCAACTTTCGCCGACTGCGCTAATGATGAGCGCAGGCAGAGGCTGCATTTGAATCGACGACGTCGTCGCCGCCGGCGCATATATATTATGCGAACGCACTCGCCTCCACCTTTTACCCCCGAAAATTAAAAAAAAAAAATACGGTTAAAAGATAGAAAAAGTTTCGTTTCGTCTCTCTCTCGTCTCTTCCACTCGCGGTCAGTTCCGTCGCCCGTGGGAGTGAGGTGCGCACTGAGACTCGGCTCTCAACCGCGTACGCGCGCGTCTCTCTCTCTCTCTCCTCTCCTCTCCGCTCGAAAACACACTATGCGCTACGCGCGCGCGCGCACGGCTCTCATTGTTCAAATCGAATGTATACATTTTATTTCGTCATCGCGCGCAGCAACGCGTATACAATTTCAATCCCGACGCGAGCGCGCCAAGTTGGGATGCAAATGCGGGAGAGAGAGAGAGAGAGGAGCTACCCTGCGCGCGGTGAATGGGGGTTTCTTTTTGGACAGGGACGACGCATAGCCGACGTTTGTAGAATAATACGGCTGTTTTCTTTTCAAGGTGAGATACATACGCGCGCGTGCGGGTGCGCGATGATGACGCGATCAAGAGAAGAGGCGAAGCGCGCGTATATGTACGGGGTACGTGCGTACGTGAATTCGCTTAACCCTGATTCTTTTTTTGGGATGCAGCGATTATTTTGTTGATAGGGAGGTGAGTATATATGGTGAGGTGGGCGTAAGGATATTGGTATTTATTTTTATAATAGGGCATTGATTGACACGTAATATTTTATATAACAGTCTTAGAGGATATATGTTATCGATTTTTCTCTTATTTCGGAAACGTTTCGGTGTCTCTCGTAATTTTTTTTCCGTGCATGTTTTAAATTTTTTATTATGGTAAAAAGAAAATTCATAACTTTCACCGACGATTATTCGGGAATTACAGGGAGATATATCATCTTTACATTAAATACTTAAAAAATTACTAATTTCAAATATATAAGGAAAATAATGTATAAAAAGTAATTATAATGATAAATAAGCTTGCGATTTCTTAAAGTGTATTAATTTTATGTGCAGTCATTAGATGAAAGAATCAAAATAAATAAAAAAAAGAGCAATAATTCCAAAATAGAATTCGTGCTTCAGAAATTCTACTTCATATACGTAACGTTTCGACTTCGTCGATCTTGGAATTTGCTACAACCTGAATCAATCAATTTGAATTCTATTTTATCCTTTAAAAATTGTATGAAATCAATGAAATTCAAAATTTCGATTGATTTCTTTATCAATCTCTCGAATTAAACATGTCCCTTATGTATTACGTATTATATAAAACTATTTGGTTGCAATGGGCCTAAAGCCCGTTCAGTTTACAAAATAAAATAAAAATAGATGTAAGTTTCGTCTATACACTCATTTTGACAATCAAAATGGAGCTTTCTGAAACATGACAATTAATTAGGCAACCACGCGTAAGAACATTTTAAAAATAGTACCGAGACATAATTGTGTGTAACATATATCTATCAGCGTACAAAATGTTTCCATTTTTAGCAAATTAATGCATATTCCAATTGAAATGAATTTGTAAGCGTAATGTATTAATGCGTATTAAAGGAATGCAGTTGAACATTGCAAAACACGCGCGCGAGAGGGGCGCGATCGAGCCGCGAATTTGTACGACACTCGCGTACGCGCGGCGTTTGATCAAACCGCATTCTTATGCACTTTTTATAATGCGTCAATCTCACCTCGTCATCTTTTATTGAATTAACTTTTCACATTGAAACCATCGTCCTCGCGCTTAGCCGATCCTCGCCGTAATTAATCAATAACGATGCTAATTAACACCATCTCCGCTATACTTATCCCTATAACTTTACGACCTTTTTTCTTACACGAATCCATTGTCCACCATCGTCCTAACTCACCTCTCTCTGTACTTTCCCCAAGAATCAAACCTATATTATACATGTACCATTGCGAAATAAGCGGAGATAGGGTCGCGCGCGCCGCGTAAAACCGCGAGAGGCCCACGCGAATCTCTACAGCGCGCACTACAATATAGGAGAGATAATTTTCCGTCCCAACGCGACACACAATGCCGCGACGCGACTAGCGCATGAGATATGATAAAATTTGTCGGTGCTATAGGAATTTACGGCCGATGCGGTTTCTTGTTATAGAAATTTACTCGCGCGCGGTTGTATGGGCGATTTGGGAAAATCGATTTGTTTCTGTTGGTAGATATATGTAGGATGAAAAATGTATACTTGTTTTATAATATAGCGCATAAACGCTGTACATTATTACTTAATTCCACAATATAGTGCAATACAATGGTATCGTACGGCGTTACCGCAAAAGATATATACTCAGTATCTTGTGAAATATGTGCCCTCGTGTAAATAGGCACGCGCGCGTAATGGTCACCGGACGTAATGCACATACGTTACTATATACATTAGGGCGTCACGTAGGTCTATGAACTCTCTTGGCGCGAAGCGCTTTGGAACATTGGTGTAATAGAAGTATACGTATAAGTGCGCGCGCGCTTGCACTGCACTATTATAGTCGTGTTACTCTAGTATAGAGCGTTTCCCTAATTTTGGATTTTCGGAATTTGGTATAGAAAAGAAAGAAAAATTATTTTCAATGTATACCAAACAAAGCAAAAAAGCTGCAAAACTATATAGATATATATCGTTTTGTATACATTATACAATATAAGTTACACACAACGCCGAATTTGATTTTATACACACACACACACACACACACACACACACACACACACACACACACACACACACACACACACACACACCATTTAGCGTATATAATTTTTGTACGAAATTTCATTCATTCAAAATGTATTATGTGTGATACACACACACACACACACACACACACACTAGTGGGGCTTCGCCCCCCCTGCTCGCTCCGCTCGCCAACCCCCATTAATCGTATATAATGTTATATTAATCAATTACTTTTAAAATATATTAAATGTAATATAGAATATAATATCTTAAAACTGTGCGTGTCTATTTTTTCAATGAAATATCATTTTTCAATTGATCATGTACTTAAAAAAAGTAGTCTATAATACTTAAAGAATAGTATCTTTTGCATCTTCTGAGACAAAAACTTGCCTACTTGTCTCCTGTATTGCATATAATATTTTTCTCAACTCAGGCATGAAATAGGGCCTTTTTCACGTGTGAAAGTAGGAGAGAAAATTTCGCATTTCGAGCGTATTTTGTAAAAGTGGTGAGAATATCCATTTTCTAAAACAGGTGAGAAAGGAAAAACTAGTGAGAAAATTTCAACTGCGTTGTGTATGATTCGAAATGCCCAATCCTCTCTCCGACTCACACACGTAAAAAAGGCCCTCATGCCTTCGTTGAAAAAAAAGACGGTGTGTAACACGGGAAGAAAAGCTATTTCAGACTCAGGTGAGGTGTTTTCAGCACTCGACTCCGACTCGTGGTGAACACCTCACCCTCGCTAGAAATAGCTCATTTTTTCCCCTTGTTGCACAATGTACTATTTTCACCATACCCTGACCGAAAGTGCCACTTTTGCTCCCGGCTCAAAAACGCGAATGTGGTATTTTCATATTGTCATATTGTATTTCAATATATTGATACACAACAAAATTTGTATTCATGAAACAATAATTTTTAAGAATTCTTCTTGGAAATTGTAAACTTTTTCCCATATAATGTGCTATACAAAAAATTTCAAGTTTTTGTGTTAAAAAATCATGAAAATTGACGGATTGGGAAAAAATTCAAAATTTTCAAAAAATTTCAACTCCTGAACGGTTGCATATTTTGCTCTAAAATTTTATGGCTGTGTGTTTTGGGGCTAATTGGGGACCAGTAAAAAAATTTTGAGCGATTTGAAAATTTTGACGGGGATTATATAATCATTTCGCAACAGTCCTACTTTTTATGCTGCGCATCAAATGAATTGAAACAATGATTTTTCAAATACTTGCGGTTACCCGCTTACCCCTCTATCCTCCTCATACTCACATACATATCAATATACCACCCACATCGTCGACCACACATTAATAATAATATTAACCGCAGCGACCACAGCATCACATTCGGCACACACTCACCACCTCGACATCAATTAAAAGATCCACCCTTGTCCATATAATAAATATATGTATACGTATATATATATATATATATATAAATATATGTATATCCTTAGGCATGACTTATTACGTCCAGGCCGCCACTTCCTTCCTTCCTTCCTTCCTTCCTTCCTCGCGCGCAAGGATGACCGGAAGATCATCAGCGCCTCTCCGTGCGCCGCTTCATTGATATATAGCGAAAATGCGAGAACCGATCTCACGCGCGCATTCGCCTACGTGCGCAAGTTATAAGCGGCCGCGGTGCAAGAGAGTAGGAGGAGGTGGTGTACGGGTATGTATTTCCTTCGTTTGTGGAACTGCTTGGGTATGCGGGGACCGTCGCGTCCGGTATATAATACCGCCGCGAGGACAGGATATAAGCGCGCGCGCGCGCGCACACCACTCGAAGAACTTTTACGGCGAGTGCGCGGCGCGCGACGCGCATTTCGAGTTCGCCCGATGCTCTGGCGGGGAAGTATATAGTAGTATATATACGTATATCGGTAATTATACAGAGGTATACGAGTGACGTTTGTGGGCTCACGCGGTTTACGAGCGCGGGTGTGGGTGGAGGCGATGATATATAGGGATTTTGGATGAATGGGTTATAGGGGTGTAGTTTTCTTTTTTGGCAGGGATTTTGGTGTTGTTCGTTTCGTGTATACATGTAGGATGGTATAGAAATATATGCGGTATATAGCTAATTGGAAATACTTGTAGTTTCATGAGTATTTATTTGTTTACTCTATATTTTTATAGCGCTATGACGTGCGACACTCCAAATAAGAACGTACACAGAAACTGCAACGTCAATACATTTTTTTGCGCAAGATGATGAGAGCTATACTTACCTCATTAATATTTAATTAACAAACATAATATAATAAAATATAGCATTTGGAATTATTAAAAATTTTTGTTTCCTCTCTGAGGAAGCTTTGAGATAGTAAAAAAAAAAAGAATAAATTTTGAGAAAATATGTTAGAAATGTTGTTTAGCACATTTTGAATGGAAATACACAATTTTAAGATATGTTCGTATAGAAATGTGTGCGTGTGTGTGTGTGTTAATTTTCGATTCTTTTACTATTTAGAACTATAATATTGTTTATATATTATGAATTCACTCTACGCGGGATAAAATTCTCTACAATTTAAAAAAAAAAATGCCGCTAGCTATATTTAGTCATAAATCGATGAAAACTTAATTTTTTGTAAATAGGTTATATTTCGAAATTGAAAAAAAGATATTGACATGAATATTTTTTTGGTTATATAAAGAATTTGGAATACTATAATTTGCTATATTTTGGTTTTTTTATTGATTATTTTTGGAGAAAAAAAAATATTTTATTAAGAAAAAAAGTTCATTTCATTCCCGCTGCGTAACTAGACTAAAATCTGGGGGTAGATATTGGATACCTTTCTGATGAGTTCTTTGGGCAAAAGGATTGGTCCATAAATTTCAGAGATATTTAAAGTTCAAATTTTTGAACCTTTTTATAAACAATTTTTTATGTGATATAGGCAATATATGTGCAAAATTTTATCAAGATTCTTCGATTATTTTTTGAGATATTTAACATGGAAAATTTTCGTATTTAAAAAAATGATTTTCTTTGTAGCCCAAGATTTGTCACTTGATAAATGAGTAAAATTGGTTTAATCGTTTTGAAATTTTGTGAAGAAGTAGAGTTTGTATATTTCTTTTGTATGGATTAGTTGGGAAAAAGTATTGGTTCATAAATTTCCGAGAAATTCGATGTTTAGATTTTGTTAACTGTTTTTTGTAAATCGTAATTTTTTGTGAACGACCGTATGTATCAGCTTTGAGTTCATACATAATTGTGGATGCGATATTGGCAATATTAGTGTCAAATTTTATCAAAATCACACGATTACTTTGTCTATAAATTTCAAAGATATTTGAGGTTAAAAATTTTTCAACATTCTTTTCAAATCATCATTTTTTGAGCTTTATGAATAAATATGAAATTTTATACAGACCATCTAGTATCACTGATAGAAAGAATGACTTGACACGAAATCTCCCGCTTGACTGTTAATGAACGTGTACTTAAATAGCGTCAAATGCAGGCGGATTATAATAGTTAAGAAATCGAGCAGTTAGCGTCGTAAATACTTGAAAAAGTTCAACTTTACCCGCGTTATTCCTTAACAGTTAAGGAATGATTCGTTAAGGATAAATAAATATTACTTACTGAAAAGCAGTATATGAATTTAATTAATACCTATACCTAATACTTGAATCCATCGGAAAGCGACGAAAATGCCCAGTAAATCTGTAAAAGGGTTAGACGTACGCAGCAGAGACACGGAGATTCGTAGGTCACTGAGCAACGCGTTTGTTTTGCTTGTACTTCGACAAGCGTGTTTCGAGCGCGTTCTGTACGCTCCCCTATATATATCCTTATTGATTTTACAAGTATTTACAGCGATTTATCAACATTGAAGAAATGATTACTTTACAGTAAGCAGGATTCGCAACGTCTGCCATAAAACGAGTCCGAGTATTAACAAATAACAGTTAATAAATATTCCTTAACTCTTCAAGAATGTTCATGTGAGTAAAACGTTTCTTCGTAAATGAATCGCGCATTTCTCTCAACCATTCTTTCTATCGTGTGTGTGTGTGTGTGTGTGTGTGTGTGTGTGTGTGTGTGTGTGTGTGTGTGTGTGTGTGTGTGTGTGTGTGTGTGTGTGTGTGTGTGTGTGTGTAAACGTTATTTAGTCATTTTAAAAGATCTTGAATTTAATATTATAATCAATTATTTTATTCATTATTTATACATAATTTGAAAATTAAATCACACCTGTTATTTTATTCATATTTTTTAGATAATTTAAAAATTAATACTTTTTAATCTTAATAAATGAATGTAATTAGAATTGTCTCCAAAATTGGTGTAATAATTTAAAATTTTAGCTTTAAAAATTAATTAAAGGAATCAGTAAATTAAGTTTGAGGAAGCCATGTACCAATGAATTAGTAGCGTTTTTTTTTTAAATGAAAGAATTTTGCATTAAACGTACAATTTTAGTGAAAAAAATACCGTAAAGGTTTATATTGTTAAACAAGATAAAAGGACTGCACTGGTATTGAACATTTTTCTGTACCATATTTTTATTAAGCGTTTAAATACCTTTTGACGACCTTTGAATATACTATAATAAAACTTCTTTTTCCGTTTTATAGCTTTTTCTTAATAGCCGTATGATGAGTAATATATAATACACTTTTTGACATTGTTAATTGATTATATAAATTATAACGATTGCATCTCGCAGACACATTCACTTGAACAAAGAATAATTAAACTCGGGTTTTCAATTTTTCATGGACAAAGGTGAACTACTTACACCATAAACATTCTGTATTAAATAAAGCGTCGATGCAAACATTACACAAATATTTACGCATAGTCGAGGTATTGAAAATCTGTTAGAAGTAGGTTAAAGGTAGAGTGAGAGAGTGAGAGAGAGGTAAATTATGCTAAAACAAACTGTACAAAGAACCTTTCATATTCCATACGCATCTCGCTATAGTTTACAGCAACATGCTGCCTACAGTCGTTCAACTCACCATCACGAAAACGCGAGTGAATTGCTTTTAAACCGTGGAAATGTGTCAAAATTATCATAGCTCGTACTCCCTTTTTCATGACAATTCGAACACATACAAATTTAAAATTTATTAGATTATTTTTACTCATATTAAAATTTTTGCTGGTTCTTGTATAAAACACCGTCGATGCACTCGACTATAGAATAACTAAGGTATAGTCCAATGGATAATCATCCTTTTCTCAGGAAAAGTAAAAGTATATTCTCGAACGGTCCATCATTACGATAGGATTGTACGTCTATTCCGATTGAGAAATATATCTTCGCACCGTGAATGATCATTTTTTTCTTCTTGTAAAAATAAAAGGCCCAAGGACGCGCTTATTAAGTGTGAAGTAATGAAACTATTCGCAAACATCTTTATACCTCGTGATTATCTCGATTTTTATTATGCGCGTAATTGTCACCTTTTGCTTACAAATGTATACGCGTGCATAAACACACATATAAACAATGAATCGGTGCGAAATGGATAATATAGGCGTAGAATTTTTCTCTCATAGAAATGGACAATGCAGTTCATTCAACCGTACGCATACATTATTTCTCGATCTACGGCAGTAGCTATATTTATGCTATTACGTCTCTATTATTATTATATAATTTAAATTTATATCTTTCGCCTACATTCACCTGCCGTATATCACTTAAAATTCTATAGCTCCGTCATTATGTCGTTAGAAATGGCAAAAAATAAAAGAAACCTAAATCAAGCAAAGATTATCCCGTAAATCGTGATTCATCGGTCTAACGAAACAGTTAATTTCTTCGGCGGCTAAAACTCCAAAGTCAAGCAACAAATTCACGCGTCATTATATACACGAGGCGCGCAAGCATTGTCTTAATTCGGTAGATCGCAACGATGATAATTCGCGCGAGCGCGAGTCTCACACGCGCAGCCAGTTGCGCGCGCTGAGATGAAAATTGTAGCCGGGGCATATCAAAACCAGCAAGAAAGCCCATTAAGCACGAAGACGCCTCTGTTACAGCGCGGCGTGTCACGCTGGCTCTGTGGTACAGTCTTGCTGAAAAATCTGAGTGAAAATGTTTTTCTTCTTTTGTTGATTGAAAATGAAACGGATGACTATTTTGGTATTTTTGATTTTAGTGATGTATGTTCTAAACGAAAAGAACAAATTATTTTATACTTAAATATCTTAAATATTTATAAAAAAAGAAACCGCTTCAAAATTAAATTCGTATAAAATGATATAAAAAATAAATTTATATTTTTTCGTTTATATAACAATGCCTACGCAGCGTGACAACAATAGGATTGACATAGATCGGTATACGTGCGATCCATTTAACACTTCAATCGCAAAACTGCACTTTCATCAAGCAAAAATCAAAATCGATTAACATTCATATATTCAACACATTTCATCTACATTACAACAGCCCGCAGCCAAGTTCAAGATATTTTCCATATAGTCCATTTTCAAGCTCACCCATTATTGTCACACACCTTTCCAACCGGACTGTACATATATCCAAACCCGTCGCACAAAGGCTCACTTATATACTAGCATCTCACATACGCACCACCGTACCAGCTACCTAGCTCCTCGCACAATGCGCCGGATCATCTCTCGCTCGTCGCGTCTAATTGCTCTCTATACTGGGTACCATTATGTATACCGCGTAGAAAAATAGAGAGAGAGAGAGAGAGAGAGAGAGACCGACGGCAGATGCGATACGTACACTCCGTATATAGGTGCTGCTGCTGCTGTACGAATATGTAGGCCACGAGTGTCGTCGGTGGCGAACGGTGATTTATGAAAATGAGATGAGCTGTTAGCAAGCGCGCTAATGCGCGTACGTCTGCACGTTGATGGTATACAGATAGATAAGAGGAGAGTCGATTATGAGGTGAGGTGTGACGTGTATTGTTGTTTTCAGCGGGAAAGATCAAAGAGATATATACGGAAGTAAAGGTGCGCGTGGCGCATATATGAGAAAATCCACAATTTGTCCACACTTTTCTCTTCTACTTTAATCACTTTTTTGTAGACTATAATTTGTTGGCCACTTCATATAGTTTGCTATATTGGTTACTTTTTGTCCAATTTTCAGTATTTTTTAAAATATTACTGTCACCCCTACTGAAAAAAATCGCGTGATTAATCGCGCGATTACTCGCGCGAGTACTCGCGCGATTACTCGCGTATATAATCGCGTCATGTTATCGATCAAATCATGACGCGATAAATCGCGCGAGTAATCGCGCGATTAATCGGAAAATTTTTATAAAAAAAAATTTATATAACAAAACATTTAAAGATTATTTACCAACAGTTTGGCAGGTAGGGCAGTCACCCCCTCGGCCGATCACTGAGGTTAAGCAGCAGTGAGCACAGCCAGTACTTGGATGGGTGACCGCGTTCTTTTTTCTGTGACTACCTCATGTGATTGGTAAGGTGGGGAATTGCACTTTGACAAATTGAGCGAAAGGTGTGAATAAATACAGTTTCGGCATCTAAGCCTATGGAATGTTACCTTGACATCCAAACTGAAGTATTCAAATACACCGACTATCTCGGGGTGGATTTTTCCAATTAGGTGTTATCCTACGTGGTTTGCCTACAGGTTTTCCCCGACCTACTGGCATAACCCTGGGCGAATGTGGGATGGATGATAGGTATGAAAAACAGTTTATAGAAAGAGAGCTCATCAGGATAAATGTATAGGTTAAGGTGTAATCATAGGTAAAGGTAAATAAAGGTGTGGGAGGATACGCGTTAGGCCAGTAGACGTGGTGGAAACCACCAAGTAATAGCGCGAGAAGTCGGGAAATTTTTATAAAAAAATAATAGTTTACTTAACCTTTCTAGAGTCTGTAGAGATTCCTGCGTACTGCCTTTGAAGTCATAGTCTGATACTTTATTTCTAAGGATTTTCCATGACATCATTAAGGGTTATGAGGTCAAATTTAATAATCATAATACAATCAATAAGGAATAACACCACGATTTATTTCTCTGCAAAAATAACCATTTTCTGCAGTAATTAAATAATTACTCATAGTTTAAATACTTATATCATAATAAATTAGGAACGTAGTTTTTAAAATAAATATTTATTCACAAATTTGAGATTTGTGAATTCTTTGAAGTTATAACATAGTCGGAAATGTTTAAAACAACATTAGAGTTTAATCTCTAGGTTAAACATAATAATCTTCACAAGTATATTTTACTCTTTGAGATTATATCTCAGTCTTCTACGTGGATTACGCGGTTGGTTTCCATTGACTAGTCTAATCTGTTCCGCCCTTAAATCTCTTATTTTGTGCCGCAGTACATATGTGGCTTTTAGCAAAAATTTGACTCTTTCAGCAGTTGTATAATCATTTTTTATTAAATACTCTGAATACAAACCTGAAAATGAAAAAATTTTATATTAAACTCATTCCCGAATTAAGCATTAAGAGTGATTTAAGCTACGACGTAACACGATCTTAAATATTATTTACAAATTACCGAAGATAACTAATTAATTTTTTTTTCATATTCAACTTTACATTACAAAGAAAGGGAAAAGTAATTGGATTTAAGGTGATTTTGGAGAATATGTAGAATTACATAAGTACCAACATTTCAACATTTTTCATTATCCTTTTCGAATTTTTGCTTCAAAGAACTATTTTGTCTGGTTATCTTTAATTGATTACGAATACGACATAACTAAAATAATTTTGAATAATGGAATATATACCATAAAACGGCAATAGATATCTTACTTATCAGTAGTCGCAGTCGTTCTTTTTCAATTAGTTTGATAGGTGATCGACCAGGTATATTATTTACAACTTTACTCAAATCCAAGGCTCGGTTACATAATTCTTCAGGCATCCAAATAATACAGGCAAGATCTATTAGAAATATAGATGGAGATCGGAGTTGCAAGAAATGCCACCTTAGAGCATCAACGAAAATCTCTTCACCGAGATATATCTGCGAATAATAATTTTATGCATTCAAAATCAATAGACAAGATATCTTGCGAGCGTTAATAAAATATTTTTACCTGATCGTTTTGTACTTCATACCGATGTGCTCTGTCGTTGTATCCAGGACTATCACGCTTTTCGTAATATTGAATACAACTTAAAATCCACTCTGTCATTTTCATAGTAAGACGTTTTCGACCTGAAAAAAGTAAAAATAAGGTCGAGACTATTACTTGAAAGGAAGTCCAATATATATATATCAGTGGCTCTGTCTCTCTGTCTCTGTCCCTCTCTGTCTCTCTCCGTCTATGTCTCTCTCCGTCTCTGACTCTCTGTCTCTGTCTCTCTGTCTGTCTCTGACCCTCTCTGTTTCTGTCTCTCTGTCTCTCTCAGTCTCTGCCTCTCGCTGTCTCTCTCTGTCTCTATCTCTCTCTGTCTCTGACTCTCTCTGTCTCTGTCACTCTCTGCCGCTGTCTCTCTCATCTCTAGCTCTGTCTCGCTCGCTGTCCCTCTCTGTCTCTGCCTCTCGCTGTCTCTCTCTGTCTGACTTTCTCGGTCTCTGTCTCTGTCCCTCTCTATCTCTCTACGTATCTGTGTCTCTCCGTCTCTGTATCTCTCTCTCCCTCTCTCCCCTCTCTCTGTGTCTCTGTCTCTTTGCCCCTCCCTCTATCTCTGTCCCTCTCTCTGGCTATCTCTGGCTCTCTGCCTCTGTCTCGCTCTCTCTGCCTCTCTGTCTCGCTGTCTGTCCCTCTGTCTCTGCCCCTCGCTGTCTCTTTCGATCTCTCTGTCTCTGTCTCTTTCGATCTCTCTGACTCTGTCTCTCTCCGTCTCTGTCTCTCTCTGTCTCTGTCTCTCTCTCTGTCGCTGTCTCTCTCTGTCTGTCTCTCTCCGTCTCTGTATCACTGTCTCGCTCTCTGTCCCTCTCGGGCTCCGCCTCTCGCGGTCTCTCTCTGTCTCTTTCCCTCTCTGTCTTCGTTTCTCTCTGTCGCTGTCTGTCTCTCTCTGTCTCTGTCCCTCTCTGTCTGTCTCTTTGTCTCTGTCTCTCTCGGTCTCTCTGTCTCTGTCCCTCTCTATCTCTCTACGTATCTGTCTCTCTCCGTCTCTGTCTCAGTCTTTGCCTAACTCTGTCTCTGCCTCTCTCTCTCTCTCTCTCTCTCTCTCTCTCTCTCTCTCTCTCTCTCTCTCTCTGTCTCTATCTCTCTCTGTTTCTCTGCCTCTCCGCCTCTCTGTCTCGCGGTCTCTGTCTGTCTGTCTCGCTGTCTATGCCTCTCTGTCTCGCTGTCTGTGCCTCTCTGTCTTATGTCTCTCTCTCTCTCTCTCTCTCTCTCTCTCTCTCTCTCTCTCTCTCTCTCTCTAGTAGTAACGATTGATACATTAGTTTTGCGCAGAGCCATTTCAAACGAAAAAGGGGCTGTTTTTCTATGTAGTAGTAAGATAAAATCTGAATACTAATCGATAAAATTACCCAAACAAATCTCAATTCTCGATAATAGGGGCTACGTAATCGGATGTTAAGTGTAATCACCATATTTTACCTTGTCTTTGTCTTGGCTGTTCACCTTCTTCAGGTAATCGAATATTCCGCCCATCTTGAGCAGGTGGTGCTGTCTGGAGCATTAATGGTGACGGATTCTGAGAAGTGGGTGCCGATTCCTGTCTGTCCTGTAATGGTGAGTATCGCTGAAACATATTCTCCATTTCATTTTCCACTTCATCTTCTGGTTCTGAACCCTGTGGTGTCCTTGATCTAGATCCCGATTGATCAGCTTCATTATCAGAGAAATCTGTTTGAGCTAAAGAAGTCAGGCACCGTTTTTTATGAGTCGTATAAGACATCGCTGATCTTAATTGTGAGCGTTGGGGGCTTTCATAACGCTGTCCTGACCTTGATCTAAATGGTGATTGAAAATCGCCATCAGGTAAATCTGATTGAGTTGAAGAAGAATAGCGCCGTCTTGGACGAGTTGTATTAGGCATCGCTAACTTTGATCGTGAACTGTGGAAGCTTTCAGAAGATAATCGTGAAGGAGATGGAGGATAATTTCCTTGCATTGATGTTATTTCTGTCCTTGACACTATATCGGAATCTATATTGAATGGCTTTTGTGTTGTTTCAAAATTTTTATGGGGTGGTAAATCTGATTGAGTTGAAGAAGAATGGCGCCGTCGTGGACGAGTTGTATTAGGCATCGCTAACTTTGATCGTGAACTGTGGGAGCTTTCAGAAGATAATCGTGAAGGAGATGGAGGATAATTTTCTTGCATTGATGTTATTTCTGTCC
>JAPYZP010010341.1:0-13995 GCA_030522985.1 Torymus sinensis
AATAAAACACAGCTTAAATTAAAGCTTTTTTTTTGCTTTCTTTTATAAACTCTCTAGCCCATTTATATAACTGAAATATTCAAGAAACTATTACTGAAGAAAGAAATCCCATTTTTATTGAAAATTGTTCATTTTAGACATAAAATAGCTTGAATCTCGCCAAAAAAGGCCCATTTACAAAAAACACGTGACACGTGTCTCATTATTTTTCATAAAGAAGTATCTCCTGCAGTTTTAGCCAAATCCAGGATCCGCACCCCTGATCATCTCCTTGTAAGTGTATAGGAGTCACGAAAAGTGTATTTAGATTTCTGTTTAATTAATGTATTCTGCTTTTGAAAGATGATACACGATTCATTAAAAGAATGCTGCTATATTTAAAATTCCTAAGTAAATGCACATTTAGATGATTGAAATTTGTAATTAAATATTTAAAAAAATTCAATTCATTACAAAATTTTAACATTTTGCAGATAATCAAAGTAAACATGGACGGCACGTCCCTCACCAAAGTAATCTCCAGCCCGGGCGTGACGTCCGTCGCGGTGGACTCCCAAACGCCACGACTTTACTGGGCCGACTCGGCGAGCATCGCGAGCTCGGACTACTCCGGCGGCGACTACCGAGTGGTAACCGCAATCTCGGCTGCGACGCTGAGCCTCGCCGTCTCAGGGAACCGTCTGTTTTGGACGCGTCCAGCCTCCGGTCCAGGTAGCTTTCGCTCGCTGTGGACAACGACAGTGGGCGAATCAACCGAGGTCAGCAAGATCGCGTTCCAGGACCCGAAGATGATCAAGGTGTACACAGGCGAGGGTCCCAGCTTGAATAATCCCTGTGGAGAGGCCAAGGGAGGGTGCGAGCAGCTCTGCCTCCTGGCGACCGTCGGTGGGAAAAGCTGTGGCTGCTACGTTGGGTTCAGATTGAAGGAGGACGGGAAGACCTGCGAGAAGGTCGAGGAGTTTATAGTGTACGCGAAGGGGAGCTTCGTCAGGGGCAGACTACTGGACAGCGATAAGCAGGCGTTCAGTGACGTCATCCTGCCCATTCACTTCCAGCTGGCGGATCTGAGCGACAAGAAAACTGTAGACTTTGATTATAACGTGTATACGAACACGTTCGCCTTCAGTGACGACAGGTCGGTGAGCACCGTCGACCTGCTGCGGAACGACTCGCAGGGCGCGTACAGCCAGGTGGGTGACAAGTGCCTCAAGGACGTCTCGTTTAACTGGGTGACAAACGACGTGTACTACATCAAGGATAACTGTCGCACTGCGGAAAACACTGCCATTGTAGTGCTGAAGCCAATGGAAGACAAGTCCTTCCGCAGAACGCTGAGGACGTTCGATTTCAGCGCGGGCCAGCTGCGCTCGCTCGTTGTGCATCCGCACCGTGGGATTTACTTCTTTACGGTGCTGCTGAACGGCGAGGTGCAGATCTACCGGGCGCGCGACATGAAGATCATACCCACCTTCGAGGCGAACCTCGACGCCAACGAGACGGGCCTCGCTCTCGATTACGCGGAGAACAGACTGTACTGGTTCGGTCGAAACACTAGCGTGTTGTATAATGCAAACCTCGACGGGACGGATATCAAGAGCATCGACGTATCCATGATTCGTGAGCCGAGGTCTGTCGGCATCCACGAGCGCTACGCGTACGTTGGCAATCTGACGAGTATCTGGCGTCTGGACAAGCTCACGGGCTACGGGCCTGTCAAACTCGCGCCCAGCTTTGAGGACGATACGAACGAACCCATAGCCGGGGTCAAGATATTCAGCAGGAAGGTGCAGGTTGCAGACAGCAGTAACCCCTGCGCGATACAGAACGGCGATTGCGAGCAGTTCTGCTTCCTCACGCCCAGGGTTATCGCCAACGGACCGAATTCTGTCAACGTCACCGACGACCTCAAGAAGACGTGCCTCTGCGAGGATTATAAGAGCATTCGAGGTGACGCGAGGACTTGCGCGTGATGACGACAGTTACACTGTTGTTTTCGTAATTTATCTTTCGAACACGATAATTTATTGTATTAGACGTGTGAATGCGTAGTATATCTATCTGATGTGAAACTTTTATTATGTGCATTATTTTTATATGAGAAATGAGGAATTCAGAATGTTGTACAAGTAGGATAATCGTATGCAGCATCTTAAAATAGTTATCAGTTTAAAAACTAAAGTACAAATCATTTTTTCCATTATTATGATTGCCGCCTTAGCGCGCTAGTGTTGTATATTTATAGTATGTTTTATGATATTCACCATATAACGTATAAACAATCTAGTTAATTTATTTAATAGTCTCTATTATTACATTTTAATGAAGATTATTACATTATATTTATATATACATTTTAATGAAAGTCGTTTTCCATTCTCGAACACAACCATTTGCTTAAATAGCTTCCATTTATTTTTAAGGAGAAAAAATATTTTAAAAAAACCGTTAGCCAACATAATCTTACTATAGAATTTAAATAGTCGTTCGGATACATGCTGCAGATTTATATATTTTTAATAACAACAACTTATTTTAAACAATTGTAATTTCATTATCGTTTAATATGCAGAAAGAAAAATTATAATCACATTATTATCATTTTATAAAAATCATGTACTTTCGTAAATTTATAAACTTTTGTAAAATAAAGTAACTTTAAAAATGATGTTCTATTCATTATTATGTCGGTTATTCTTCTCCTTCGCGACTATCAGAGTCAGTCGCAGCTTTTTCTCATCTTATCAACGCCACTCCCGTTTGTCGAGCGCATGTTTGCTCTACCTACACTTTTCACCTCATTTATACTTTTGACGAACGCCATGTGTGTAATAAATTTAGACCGTCGTGTTTGAATGCGCCTTATCGCTAGTAGAGTTGTACAGTTAGTCTTCGTTTTGCTTTCTCCGTCTTTTTTACTTTGAAAAATTAAAATGATACTGCGTTTACGCAATAAGTTCTACGAGCCCTTTAAAGAGAAATTAGCCATTCACGGTCGTTTCGTCATGGGTGCAATTGCCATTCTACTTGTCACTGCTAGTACTATATGCTATATCATAGTAACGGGTGCGTTTTGCAAGAATAGAACTACCTCTAAGATTTTATGATATTTAATCCCCTTGATCTAAAATATTGATTTTTATACTGGCATAATTACGTGCAGAAAGCAATCCTGTATAATTTTTGGTACATGAATTAGGCGAAGGCTGAAGTTTTACTTGATAGTGCCAGTTCCTGGTTGTGATTCTCTTTTGTAACCAAAATGAATAAAATTTTGTAATAGATTTACATATAAATGTTCTCAGTGTTATTTATTTTTCATTAAATCTAAAAAATAATAAAATTGCATTTATTTTTACTCATTTATAATAAAATGTTTATATAAATAAAATATAGTTTTTGTTATATACGCATACATTCTATTACTATATCTACTTAGTTTAATAATAAATAATTGAAAAAAACAATAAAATAATTATAACATTTCAAATACTTACTTTTTATTATGACAGTACACACAAAAAATGGCAATTTACAAAACGGAATAAAAAAATTGTTCGTTTTACGTAAAATAATTAAAGTTATCAGATTTTGAATAATACACAAATAAATATTAGAATATCGCGATTCACTTGCGATGACTAAAAAATTAAAGAAAAAATACATTTTTTGTACAATAAGAATAATTTATCTTTTTTTTTATAATAAAAATTCATAAAACTTTACATTAAAATTATAAACTCATATTTTAGGAGTTCTTACTCTTGGACGAAATTCAAGCTGGTGTCAACTCAGATGACGAAGGCGACGTTCCTAGCATCATTATGGACAATGTTTACGTTACTTGGACGCCACCGCCCAAACCCTGGAATTGCAAAAGAAAGAGTCTTGATGATAAATGTGTATTGAAAGAAGTAAATTTGAATTTTTCTGCTAGTAAACTCTACGTCATAGCTGGCCCAGTTGGATCAGGAAAAGTATGTACAATACTTTCATTCAATATATTTAAGAATGTATTGCATTTTTACCACCGAATTCAAGGCTGAGGTTTTTATAATATCAGAAACATTTTTATAATCTTTGATTTCTCTTGATCGTCGGGATTTATTTACTATAATTCGGAGCTCTGATCATCTGCTAATAATAAACGAAATGAAATTTTTAATACATAAAATATAATATATATTCATTCTTCATCGTCAAAACTGTGCCATTTAATTTTAAAAATTCAACCGTTCTAGTCGACCCTTCTCAAGACGATCCTTCAGGAGCTGCATCCGAACTTTGGCTCCATAAAGATCAATGGAAGCGTCTCGTACGCCTCGCAGGAGCCTTGGCTGTTCTCTGGTACTGTGCGAAGCAACATCCTCTTCTGCGAGCCCTTCGACGAGGACAGGTACACGCGTGTGGTGCGCGCGTGCGCTCTTTACGAGGACTTCGAGTCGCTGCCTGACGGCGACGGGACGATCGTCGGCGACCGTGGCTCGACTCTCAGTGGCGGTCAACGCGCTAGAGTTAATTTGGCGAGGTATTCAATCGTTTCGTTTTAGTATTTTAGATGGTAGAAGTAATTAAGGACGGTTTTGCTATTTTTTTGGAAAGATGTATTTGAGAGTAGCTCAAAAGAATGTGGATTTTTTACGATCTTAATTTTTACAGAGCCCTCTATAGAGAAGCCGATATTTATTTGATGGATGATGTGCTGGCATCAGTCGATGTTCACGTTGGAAAATATATATTTGATAAATGTATAAACGATCTTCTCAAGGAAAAAATCAGAATTCTCGTTAGTAATGATTCTAGATATTTTAACGATGCTGACGAAATTGTTATAATAAATAACGTAAGTAGATGTTTTGCTTATCAATCATATCATGAGTATTATGTCATTATAAATATATATGTAATCTATAACATACTTGCCTTCGCTATTCAAAATAATACTTTTTAGGTATATGAAAGTTTGTTATCGAAAATATTAAATATTTGTTTACTATTTACATTTTCTAAAAAAAACAGAGCACTGTAGATTTCTGCGGTACATATGAAAACTTGGCAGCAACTGGCTATGATCTACCGGAACTTACCGTAAACTCATCAGTTGATACGATTTACAAGCACCCGATAATAAAAGAAGTGGACATGAGAAATTCGTATGTTGGAGATACTTTAGAGCAGGAGGTTCAATTTTTACGCTTTTATTCTTGGCTGTGGCTTTGGTCTTTGCCCAGGTTTCTATTAGTGGATGTGATTACTGGTTAGCATATTGGTAAGCATCATATTGACTTTTAACATTTTCAAATGCTTTTATTATACGATATTTTCATGTAATCTTATAAATTTGTTAATTATTTAGGATTAAAGCAGAAGAAACTCGAATCAATATTAAAGAAAACCCTGATAATTCTCCCTTAACACTCACAACAGCACTTGTGATATTTGCAGTTTTATTACTAGTCAGTATATTTATGTGGACTATTAGCAGTCTTTTATTTTATAATGTGTGCAAAAATGCAAGCAAAAATCTGCATAACAAAATGTTCTCTCGTCTTATTAAGGCACCTATGCGATTTTTCGAGTTGAATCCACCAGGTACATTTCCTAAAATAGTAGGAATGAAAGGGTTGCAATGTTCAAATCGTACATTTAATTAAATAAGTAGTTTATTATATTTTCTTTTTTATTATTGTAGGAAGAATTCTCAATAGATTTTCGAAAGACATTGGATTGATCGATGAAACGCTACCAACAGTTGCGTTAGACGCATTACAGGTGCTTCTTATGATAGTCGGAGTTGCAATTCAGGTCGCCGTAATAAACTGGTGGTCCATTTTTCCTATGATAATTACAGTTGGGATATGCTGGAAATTTAAGAATATTTATTTACCAACTGCCCAAACTATTAGACGTTTAGAAAGCAAAGGTAAATTGAATTTAATATAATACTTATATAGTTTTTCTCATTTTTGTTTAAGCAATGTTTCGATTTATAAAATAGTAGAATAATTAAAAAGAAAACAAATTATTTATAGCCAAGAGTCCAGTATTTTCTCATGTGAGCTCAACAGTTCCTGGATTAATAACTATTCGGTCATCCAAAACACAAGAAAGACTTATAGAAGAATTTGATTCTTTGCAAGACGTTCATACTTCAGCTCAATATCTAAATACTCTATCATCGTCAGCTTTTGGATTTTGGCTAGACATCGTTGCAGTAATCCTTCTCGCTTTTGTTGTTTTTAGTTTCCTTATCGTAAGAACTGACGAAATGTCTGCTGGAATCGTAGGCCTCGCTATTACTCAAATTTTATTACTTTATGGTAAAGTTCAATACGGACTTCGTCAAACCACAGACATGATGACGAACATGATTAGTGTTGAAAGAATCTTTCAATTCACTAATTTAGAACAAGAAGGACCTTTCGTAACTGAATTCGAAAAAACAAATTCATTGGGAAATTGGCCGGATAAAGGAGAAATACAAATTGATCATTTATATTTAAAATATTCGGACGAGGAAGAGCCGGTGTTAAAAAATATTAGTCTTAATATACGATCCTATGAAAAAGTAATTAAATCAATTTCTCCTTCTCTTGATATAAAAATTACATGATAATATAAAAATTGTATTCTTATTTTACACAGGTTGGAATAGTTGGTCGTACTGGGTCTGGTAAAACTTCTTTAGTTTCAACATTATTCCGATTAGTAAATCCTGACGGTTCTCTTTATATTGATAATATCGATATTAAAACTGTAGGACTTCATGATCTTAGAAGCAAAATTTCCATTATACCACAAGATCCAGTTTTATTTACGACAACAGTAAGAAATAATCTCGATCCATCGCATAAATATAGTGAAGAAGTTTTATGGCAGGCTTTAGAAGATGTAGAATTAAAAGATCAATTTAATACTTTAAATTCTGTACTTGAAAATAGAGGAAATAATCTAAGTACAGGACAGAAGCAATTGCTTTGTTTAGCCCGTGCTATTATTGCTGATAATAAAATTTTAATCCTTGATGAGACTACTGCTAATATTGATCCTTTTACTGAAGAAATTATTAAAAAAACTATTAAAAGGAAATTTTTAAAGTGTACAATATTAACAGTTGCACACAGATTGAGTACAGTTTTAGACAGTGACAGAATATTAGTTATGGACGAAGGTAGAGTTGTTGAATTTGATAATATACAAAATTTATCTAAAAAAGGAGGATATTTTTCGACTCTAATAAGAACATCCTAATGACAGTTTTGTAGTTAGAATTATTTTGGTTCTTATATTTTGTACAGGTTTTTAATAAAATATTTTCAATTTTATGAAATATTCATTTTTATTTAACCTTAGACAAAAGTAGCTTGATAAATATTTTCTTTTTTATCATTCTGTTAAACTATTTATAACAAAATTTGCAAAATTTATAAAATTTTGATATTATGTTTCATAAATAACTAGATTTAGTAAATTACTTCAATTTAAAGAACTAAAATTACATATGTATTAATTCGTCTATATGTTATAATTATATCACATTTTAAAATACAATCATGTTGTACATATACAATGCATTCAAATTACGAATGAAAGGCACATCGTTTTTCGGTAATCAATACAATAGTTAATTGATAAATGTTTATTATATCAATTGTACATCTCCACTTTTCACCATATGAGCAACTGCACTATACTGTATAATATGTTGTGACCCCTCTTCAAAATCAACTACCTCCTCAGCTCCAGGGATTAAAATACCCATATTAGTCTTATTTGCTCTTATAAAAACATGCTTATCCATATTAGGTTTCGAAGACATTTGATTGAAATCAAAGGTGTTCATCCTAGGAGGCATATGCTGTAAGGCTAATGAATTAAATAAGGATTCAATGCTAGCTATATATTCTCTAGCAAACCGGGCTTCAGATGGTGTCATAAAGGCTTCTTCTGGTTGTCGTTTTGCATCTTCAGCTAATAGATAAATAGCATATTCTTCTATTTTATCAAGTCTTTTCCTGAGATAACTTGAAATAATAAATCTTATTCTGCTTACTTCCATAGTATGGATATTTATCCGAATATCTCCTTTTTGCAATCTAATAACATAATATGTAAGATTAATATAACTATCTAACAATTTTCTTATTGTTATTATTACTGCTATATTGAAATTATGACTAAAACTAATGTTTTATAAACGAAATATTTAATAATTGTAAATAATTATAATTACTAATTTCTTAAAACTTATATTAAAATATTTTTTGTCTAATGTATTTACCTTTTTAAATTATTTTCCATATGCATTATTTGTTCCATCATACAATCAACAAGTTCCATACGGTGAGGTAGAAGTTCTGGAGCAAATTTTTCATTTAACCAAGCATCTTCTAAACCTTGTAAAGCTTTTTCAGCTGTGATTTCATCTTCATCACTTTCCTCTATTTGTGGCTCGATGCTCTCAATGTTTCTTGCACTATCATCTAAACTAGGTCCACTATCATCAGCAATACATTGTTCTGAATCTTCTGTATTCATTTTTCAAACTGATTTCTTTGTGTAATATGTAAATCCTAGGAAATTAAAAAAGTACTTATAGGTAAAAAGTTAAATTTCATTTTCATTTTAGATCATATTACGAAATATTTCACTTTTCAGCGTTGTTTATACCTACAAGTACCTACAAGTATTATAAACATTATAAAAATAAAATACTCTTATGTTTTGATAGGTTTAGAGGTTAAAGATTACTATACTTTAAAAAATAACATTTATTTGCTTTTTAAAATGATTCTACAATTGATATGAATATAATAAATACCTTAAGGTTATTGACTTATTTATTAGCTGTTATTATAAATTGTAGAATATCTTTATTTGCAAAGAATTATAATTAATCATCGGTTTTATTTGCAAAACACACGGCGCCCGGCAAGCGGCAATTCATGTATATAAAGTCACGTGATCCTAAGTGGCGGGAATCAAGACATTATTCAAAACAAAAATAAAATTTAAAGTTAACATTTTTGAAGTTTTTATTATGAAAAACATTTACAGAAGCAGCATAAAACTTATCAATGTCGAATAGGGTAAATAAAAAAAATGACTTAACAGCTTAAGTGCTATTAAGTTTTACCTTTTATGTGAATGGAATAAGAAATAAATATTTATAAAAGTCTAAAAAGTAAAAAATTAGAGATCATGTTTTCGATTATTTCTTAAATCGATGAATAGTTTTAGAAATCAATGTATATTTAATGCTTTTAATTATTTCTATAAATAATAATAAAAATTAGCACTCAAACTGTTAATATTACAAAAAGAAAATTAATAAACAGTGCAACTATATTAAAGGTAACAAATATTTTAAAAGCTGATATAAAGATAAAAAATAGTATAGTAAAGAAAAATCATAAAACTATTACAACAATCATTTTTCGTAACTGTAAATATTTTTTTACGTTTTATGCACAAATACTTTATTATACAATTATTATCTCACTTAGTTATTTGGATGAGAATGAATAAGGCAAGAAGAAATGCATCTGCCTGACTCTTGTTAAACAAGTTCGTTAAGGTCTTATAAAATCTTTGATTTCACAGATCGCTAGCGTTTTCAGTAATAATTGTTCTCGAGCGTCTCAATATATTAATGTAAAAGCTGTAAATATATATAATGTATACATTACGACGTGTAATCCAAATTCAGTAAGTACATACTTCGCACCTTAAGGTTGTTCACATTTGTCAGTATGTCAGGAAATGGAACAAAAAAGCCGCAGGGAATGCACACACAACATTCAAACATAAAATTTACATCCAATCCAATAAATGGCTTAATAAGAGAGATGTGCAGTACATTTTAATAATACTTGATTTTAAAAATAGACTACTTCATTTAGGTTCCTCACTATATAATAAATACTTTATAAATGTTTTAACAATAGATCCAAATTATTTATGAATAAGGTATAACATACAAGAATCAAAATCAAACTATTTCGTAATTCTTTTTTTGTAACTTTAAGAGATTCTAAAAAAGACTTGAATTACATTCTTGTACACATAAAAGTGCAAGATTATTTTATAATTCTGTTGCAACTGATAATTGTAACTTTTTAATTACAAATAAAATAAATACGATTAAGCTTAATTTACTTAAACATAAGGAAACACTTAAAGAAATTCATTTCTAATTAGTACTCTTATCATAAAAGGTGTTATAATATGTAATTAGTGTAACGTCACTTAAAACGAAAATCAGTAATTTAAAAAAAAAAAAAAAATAACAATTTCACTGCAAATCTCTCCGTAATTTCGAGATTTCACTAGTCTTTCTTTTTTAAATCATTACCATTATATTTAGTGTGTGTCTTTTAATGATATAGGCATTTTGTATTTAGCTTTTCGGGGTTATTACTTTCGTCAGTAATTTAATAACTAATTTCGGCACTATTTTAAATTATTGCAGACATTATTTTTTCAAAAAGCAACTTTTTGCTTAAAAAAGAACAGCTTTATAGGAAGATTTACCAATCCTTAATAAATCTACTAATTTGAATAAGTAGTTTCTTCTCTCTGTCCAATCAATATTTCTTTCGATTATCCTTATTTATTAAAACACTTTTCGCGTTCAAAAGCATAACCTAGTCTGTTGCTCTTTTAGCTTTCTTAATTTCAGATGATGCATGAAAAAATTTCTTTCTTTCCTCAAGTATATTCTGTTTTTAATTATTGATGCGAAGCGACTTTAATCCGATTCCTGTGGAATCCGTTACTTTTATCACTTCATTGAAGATCTTATAGAAAAGAAAATATGGGTATCTTCGGTGTATGATTGACTAGAGTTGTTGCCCATTAGTCATTTTTCTTTTCAGCAGAACTGGAGGTGCCATCAGCTTCATTCAAAGATTCTGAACTATGTGTTGTCAGTCTATTTTTTGCTTGTTGACGCAGTTGAGCTCTTTTTAGGCTTGTCATTAATTGACTTGATTGATACAGCCAGCTTGCCTAAATATAAATTATTCTTATCATTGAAAGTATAATTATAACAATCAGCTTTTAATCTTGTTTATAAATGGGTGGATAGATCAAGGAGTGCTGTTGTGCTCTGAAGGAAAGTATTAGTTACAAAGCCTGAGCTTAATTTTGCTGGTCATAAATAATTATTAAAAAAGTTTCTATACAATTAATAAATTATAATTTTAAAATAATGAAAAAACTTTAAGACGATATAGGATCCAATTTCTGTTACTGCTTTAAATTAATTAATAAAACTGCAATAATTTCATTGATATGACAGGAATTATAAAAATGATTATATGTATGCAGCTCTAGATAAACCATAGTAATACTTTGTCATTTAAAACAAAATTAGATTCCTTATATAAAAAAATATTAAAAGAAGTTATTGACAAGAGCTTAATGTTAATAAAAACTTAGAGAAAGGGAAAACCATTCAATATAAGAATATAAGAATTTATTCTACTTACCACCATAATCATACAATTGATCAAAATTGGTACAGAAAAAACAATAGATATAAACAATCCCTTAGAGTCAAAATATTGTTGTCTTGAAAATACCCTATAATAGATTTATGAAATTAATAATAACCTTTCATTTGAAAATTTAACATATACATTTTATTGTAAACTTACATCCAGTTTGTGGCAGCTACTTCATTTATACTTTCCGAAAAATAAACCAGCAATACTGTAAAGAAAAATAATAAAAGTTAATTTGTAACATGAACTTACACAAAACAAGGAAAAGCAAAATTTGGAAGTTAGCATGGTTCCTTGTCATTAACGCTGTCATTGTGATAGCTATATGAAATGTTATCAATAATGCAAGCCATGGGTCCCTCCAGTCAATCTGAAAACACACAATTCATTAATAAAAAACATATAATCGAATAGCCATTTAACTAAAATTACATGATTCAATCATTTGTTTAGTGTTATCATTAAAAGTTGCAAAATGCTGTTATTAAAGTAGCAGACAGACAAACTTGGGCTGTTTAGTCTATAAGCACCAGTCATGATTTCCTATCATTCAATCTTTTATCAATAATATTCATTAGTCATAAATGTATCAGACCACACGAGCGGATCCAATAAATAAAAAGCAAATCTTTATATCGATTAATAATCGTGTCAGATTGTTTACATCATGCCACCCATAAAAATCATCATAGCGTTACCTAAAAAAGTGCTATAAATATACAGATCAATTTGTTATGCGATCAAAGACAATCCTGCTAAGAAGTTTATATAAAGCTAGGAACTTCTAGGGCTTTGCTAAACTGCAAATTATATGCAACCAATGTTACCCTTAACTGACACAATTCTGACATTTTCACACTAAAACCATTTTCCTTTGATTAATTGAATCTGTGACATATTTGCTATCAATAATTTACACTCAGCGCCTTATCAACAAACTAAATCCGCGCATATCGGGAACGATAAATCTGACCCACACCTGCCATCCAGTTACATCACCTCACCGAGACATCCCTTCATCCTCATTCCTGCACCCTTATTACCCCGAAAAGCCTTCAATAAACACTCCGAAAGGCTTATTTCTCAAAAACTTTCGCTTTCGGCTGCGCGCATCCACCTCATCCTTAACCTAAAAAAACTCCGCCAAGGTCCTCTCGTATCTCTGCTCCGAAAAAACCCACATCATGTGCAAAAAAACCATGGAACTCACGCTCATGAGGAACGGCCAGACCCCGTCGATGGTGTCGGTCGGGACGACCTGCGGTCCGTCCGACATCGTGTTTTTCCCGGCGATTATCCTCTTTCTCTCTCTCTCTCGTCTGCACCGTGTACACTACCTACACTGAAGACACACTAACTACACACCGCTGCCGCTCTCTCACTCTGTGTGTACACTACTTACACTGCACACGCGCGCGATGTGCTCATGCGAGCCCGGCGGTATACCTATAATAATACGCCGTCGCGCCGACGACCACAACGATGTCTTTTTTTCTTTTTATCCTCCTATACTAAGTACACGCCGAGCGCGAAAACTGGCTTATTGCATATTTTACTTCCTCGGCGCGACGCGACACTCTCGACTTTTCTTCGTTTTTTGAGCGACCCCCTTTTCGTATGTGCAACGTCTTTGAAGTCGCGCGTGTCAATTGAGGATGCGGTGATCGGCGAACGAGAGAGAGAGAGAGAGATATACGTATTTGCGAGTGTGTGTGCGTGTATTATACGCAGTACACCCACGCGCGAGACGGGTAATGAATGAGTCGGCGTCGCGCCGCGCGACGATGATGCGGTATATTACGCGCTGGAGAGAGAAAGATATATAGTCATATACCTGGACAGAGAGAGAGAGAGAGGAAAGTGTATATATATAAGTATATGATGGTTGTCGAGTCGACTTATCGTGGACGATGCGGTTGTCTGCGCGTAGTCTAACACCGGATAGAAATAGCGGTGATCAATGGTTATGTTAATTCGGCCTATGCAGTATACCTATGCGATCGCTGGTATCGAGGTTGGAATTTTGTTGTTTTTCTTTTTCAACGAGGTTAATCTTGTTTATTTTGGAGCTCGTTATTTATATAATAGAGTTACGCGCATCAGCGGAGGCTTTCGCGGCCCTCTGCAAATGATTTTATTATACCGCTCTTTTATTCTTATCTCATTATACCTATTATCTTGTAACTTTGTTTACACTTGCTTAAAATAAACTTCTGTTTAATTTATAATTTTTATCCCTTGTTCTATGGAGAGGCGCGATATTATATGTTTAAACACTTACACTTGCAAGTGCGACAAGTGTATTATATATTTTTGCTTGGGCAATATTATAGAAACAGAGGAGCGTGGAGTACAGTTCGATAAAAATGCCGCAAACCGCAATGTCAGTTGCGTATATATAGTACACTAATACACTATAGCGAGACTGCCGGAGCAGTAGGCTCCTATAATGTAGGCTACTAGTATATACTCTGTATTGTATCTATGCGGC
>JAPYZP010010345.1:0-10970 GCA_030522985.1 Torymus sinensis
AGGAAAGGCTACGGAATGTGTACAAAAGTCAAGTGTTTGTCGAAAAAATAAGATTTTATTGGTTTTTACTTTTTTTTCTATAAAATCAATAACATTATTAGCAATAATAATAATTCTATACATAAACCGTTACAAAACCGTTACGAATCGCACATCATTATACTTATGGTGGCTCATGTGAGCTAGTAGACATAAACCTATGAAATTTTTTTACTAAGATTCATTTACACTTTCCAATCTGAAAACTGATATGACAGAAAAAAGGGTTCTTAACATAACGGACAAAATTTTTGTTAGAAAATTTTCAATTTGGCAAAAGTACTAAAAAGAAATTCAATAAGTATTACAATCTTCTTTGTTTTTCATTCAATTTTAATTTGGAAGGTCTCATTTTCTTCATTAATCTTTGCAAAAAATTTTCATAGCTTTAGGTCTACTAGCTCGCATAAGCCACCTTATATACCTCCATTCTTTCTCCCAGCGGACGCAATCACCTTTTAATTTACAGTATATATAGCGCAGCAACGGCTCTCTAGAAGACCGCGAGAAACGAGTGGTACATCCGCGCGGCGGTCCACCGCTGCCGGCGACGACGACATCTTTCGAGATTAAACTGGTTTCTGGAACAGACAAACGAGTACGTTAACTGCGGGCGATTTCAATAGAAATAAGAATTTCGCACGAAGAGGAGCAGAAGCAGCAGGAGCAGCAGCAGCAGTTCTCTCTATCTCTTCACCCCGTCGTTCTCACGAGATGAGACGGAGAGAGAGAGAGGTAGAATACTGGTTAGTCGCCGTCGCCTCGTCGCCGCTGGACCATCGACTACTACAGTATACCTCGCTGCACGCTTGACCTTTTGTAATGAACTTCTGCACACGAGCTCGCGCGACCGCACGTTAACCGGTCCAGTGTCCCTTTAATATTTTCCCCGCGATTAATGTAAGTTACTGGAACTCGCTATAGGCGATGGAAGCTTATTTCAAGCGTGTTGCGGAACCTGGAAAATGATGTAATTGTTCAATTATTTCAACTATTTTTAATATTAAAATATAAGTTGCAATGCAAATAGCTATATGTAATGTTTATGATAGAGCATTGTGCGAATATAGCATTATTTATTTCAAGAGCACAATCAATCAAATTTTAATGTTGTAAAATATTTATCGGCATATAAATTATTTATTGTACGTAGTATAAACACTGAAAATAGGTACAGGGTATTGATTTTACCATAGTCATAAAGACATGTATAATAATCTGCCAACTTTTAAGCGATTTTTATCTATTCAAAGAATCGATTGGTTTCAAAATTCGTAATATCACAATAAATCATTTCAAATATTCAATAAATCGGAGCGAAAGGCTCTTTTGTTGAGGTGAACGTTCCTTCGATGGGAGAGGATAACAACAGCTCTCTGTCATATTATATTTAATTCAAGAGAAATTCGTCTGCAATCCCTGGCAGAAAAATTTAATGTTTTTCTATTTTCTTTTTCTGTTTTTTTTTTTCTTCTTTCATTGGTTTCTGTATGTCTATATTTTTGTATTCATTTCAATTCAATTGGATCATTAGGAGTAAAGAAAAACAAAAATATACATAAAAAAATTAATAAATAATATATAAAATAATTAAAAAAAAATACAAAAATATGCCGAAAAAAAAACAAATAAAATAAATGATGACTGACAAAATTAAGAACTAAACGTTATAGCACTGTGTGACCCCAATCCGCACTTACATCGCTTACGCCCATCCATGACTTAACTAGTCCATTATTTTACCGTAATCATCGCCCTCGCTACGCTCGGACGCTACTGTACGATATAATAATGCACTGTTTAAGGCACTAATAGGTGTGACAGCGGATTTAGGTAAACATGCTATAAAATATCGAACGACTCTAGTGCCTTCAGTGGCTCACTGCACTACGTGTATTTTCTCCCTCGCTACGCTCGGGCGCTAATTTCACGTCATAAACTAGTGGGCCACTTAAGGCACTAGTATCGTAATATATATATACTATTATGAATCGAATAAAAACAAACAAAAAAATTGGAAAAAAATTAATGTATGCAGAATAAAAGAAAAAAACATAAATAAACGGAGACAAACATATAAACTAAAAAAAAACTCGTGGTTTTTCATTTCTGTTTTTTTTTTTTTTTTTTTTTTTTTTTTTTTTTTTTTTTTTTTTTTTTTTTTTTTTTTTTTTTTTTTTTTTTTTTTTTCTTTTTTTCTATTCATTCTTTTTATTATTTATTTTTTAAAGATACAAAATCAAAATATGTAGAAATGATGAAGTATACAAAAATATACAGATAATCACAGAGAAAAACAATAATGAACAGAAAAATACATACAAATTTTCTACCAGGGATGCAATAAACAATATAATAATGTTTAGTAAATGTAAAACCTAAATCGTCTTATTTGATTGGGGTAAGCATTTGATTATTTTAAATAAATTTATCTAATATTAACATTAGTTTTTTAATAAAAAATGTGCATGTTTTTGATTCCAAACCTCAAATAACACCTAAAATCCACGTGCTGGTCCACGTGTCTCGCAAAGATTTTTTTCTCCGCCCAGAAAACCCAAATTCTTGCATAAAATCAACTATTGTCGCATCGTCTAAGATAAATTGCTTCTTTATAACAGCTTCCCAGAAAAATAATTATTTTCGCATAATAGGATCGTTTTCTCGAGTGCGGCTTATCAATTTATAAAAGCCCATAAAAGGCTCATAGAATCCGACCTTTTTCCGCCGATCGCCTTAATCATCCAATGAATTACAAAAGGCAACTCAGGCTGTTATGCGCGAGTCCAGGCGTATAATTAATCGGAACAAAGTGCTCGCGGCCGGCAGGCTTCACGGCAATAACGGCGCCTATACCCTGATTCGATGCGGCGAATCCGGGCGTCTTCGACGCGTGCCTCCTCGTGTCTTTTTCGCGCCCACGCGCGCCGGTATAATTAACAGCAGCTAATGAAATGAACAGCGCCGGCGAGTTCGCTCTCTCTCTCTCTCTCTCTCTCTCTCTCTCGCGCTCTCTTTCCTCGAACCCTCATAACCCGTGAGCGTCGAAGCGCGAAGGGAGAGAAAAGAGAGCCGGCAAGCGCGCACACTCCCTATCACCGAGAGCGGCGAACCCTCCGCGAGCGCGCCTGTGTGTGCGGTAATTCCGAGGTGAAGGAAGGGAGGGAGCGCGGGAGAGAAAGAGAGGTGCGAAAAATTAACCGCAGCGCGTTTTTAAATGGCCCTAAACGCTTATTTACGTGTTTCGAGGGTAAGCTGAGATATAACATAACAAATTTTCTCTGTATTTGGAATCCTTTTGAAATCATATAACTGCGTATGTTAATTCAATTTACCAATGCGACTTTTGATCTATATTAGCTCTTTTCATGCAATAATGCGCTTCTTATACAACATAATTGCATAAAATAATAGTGAATTTCAAATGAATACACTTTAGGATTTTGATTCTTTATTGAAAGTATGTAGAAATTTTTAATAATCAGAATTAATTAATTATAATCAAATTTTTATATATTAGAAGCGACAAAATCCGAAATAACAGGCCCGGTACGACTTCCCATAGATTTTTTTATCTATATAATCATTTGTGCTGCAGATATAAATGAAGATTCGAAAGAAATTATCGTCAAACGGACCTCTACATAAAGAACCGAATTCCGTTTCTTCAAATTAATTTAATGATAAAAAGTTATTCGACAACATTATTATTTGATAAATCGGTTCTTTATTGTAAAGTGTTGCCCACTAGTAGCCACCGTTAGTAGATTGGAAGAAATGTGAAAACATTAGAAATATGTATGTTAAAACATCTATGAAAATTGGCGGAAGGTTTTCTAATATTATCACTATGTAATCAAATCTTGAATATTACTTTGTATGTACTATTTATTCATTATATTAGTTATTATTAAAATAATATTTTGATTTATTTTACTCACTTTAACATGCAATTAAGGAAGTGAAATCGTGAACTGTTATACGCATCGAGCAACTTATAGAGTTTTGAAATAATTAAAAGATATATTTTATATATATGGGCAAAACCAAAATATCTTTGCCTTCTCTAATAGATCTCTCTAGCATCCAAAAATTTTTAAATGTATATATATATGGTTTACTTGCTCGAACACATATCGTCAAAAAATAAAAACACTTGATAGCCCATTCTAAGCGGTATTCCTATTATAATCAATGAATAAAGTTTTTTTAAATCATCATTATTATTTGTTTGTAATAAAGAAGTATTTGTAATCTCTTCTTTAAAAACTGATGGCCAAATGTTGTGAAGCATTTATAGATTGATCTGATTGGTCCGTAAGAAATAGGCGCGAACATTTGCTATTTCCGCTATACATTTGAATTTTCGACAATGAATTTTCATTCTTAAACATTTTTTCATGCTTTGAAAAATTATCTGATCATCCTATCATGCAAACTATTTGAAGTAAAATCATAATAAAAAAAATATATTGATACCTCAAAAAGAAAAAATATTACGCGCGATGCGCATTTGAGTTTTGCTGTTAGTCAAAAAACCGCTGTTATCTGTATCATATCATAGATTGATTGTTTTTAATACAATATTCTATTATCAATAGCGATTGACTATATTTGAAGAAAATTAAAAGCCACATTTCTTTACAGTCGATCAAAATATTCTTTCCAATAATGATTTTCGTCCTCTAATGAACGAACATAACGATATATATACATTTCCATCTAACAAACAGCACAGCGTTTTCCATGGTTTTGAGCATTATGCGGTGATTGGCATTTAACTTGCATAACCGGAAAAAAATCAAAGAACCTGAAGGTGACAGACGTAAAAGCGACATCAGGGGCCGGGGGGGAGAGTCAAGTCAGCGGGGGTGGGTACACGGCCCCGCGCTCACTGGCGGCGGTCGACGCAATGAAATACTAACGCAATTAAACGCCGCCGACAAGCTCACGCCGGTTATTGGCACTCCTCGGCCCGTCCAATTCCATTAAGCGGTTCGTGTAGACTTCGCCCATAGCCCTGCCGGTCCCGCCCTCGCCCACTTCGACCTCCGAAACAAAGGCGCAAGTTTCTCGAAATCCTCCGTATTACTTTTCGATAGATCCGCGCGGCCCGCCGTATTATATACATATATATATATATAGTTTCACCCTCGAATTAGAATACACGTCGGGCCTCCGTCAGAGACCATTTCGTACTATTTCACTTGCACGCGCGCCCGCGCAAGAGGCCGACACCGAGCCCAGATAATGCGGCCTTTATGAAGTCGCCATGTATGTATGATGATAATGCTTCAACATGCGTATAGGGAATTCTCGGTTTCTTCGAATGTTGGGTGAGTAGGAACGATCAGCGGTTGAAATTTACATAAGAAAAATATGAGGTGCACAATTTACTATATGGGCATCTATTATGTGAAGTGTTAGGAATCGTTTAAATTGTTTGAACTGGTATAGTCATTCTGGCCTTAAAATATTTAGAATAGTATAAAAGAGAAAATTGAACGCGCTTCCATTTAATTACACTGGGTAATGAACTTTAATATTTCAAAATAGTTCAACCACTAACTTTGAAAAGTTCCCAGAGTAAGTACAGTTACGCTAAAAGCAAAGAAAGGGTAAGTAGCCGCAGCAGAAAAAAAAACAGTTTTTAAAACTTTAGCCTCGAGCTCCGGCTACTTTCCTCTTAGACGGGGTAAGTTATTCAATTAACGCTGAACTTTTTAACATTTTTAACACCCTTTTAAAATTCACATTTTTTATACCGTCCATGAATATTTAAGGTTACGAAAGTTCTTCTTATAAAGTAATTTATATTACCCCTACCGTATACTTAATTTTCTCGCTTATACTAAAATAAAGAATCTTTTCCAATGGCATAAATTATAAATATTATTAAGTTTGTAGTTTATATAACTAACTAATACTAACTATATATTACATTCTAAAATGCACGAACGACTAATTTAAAGAAAAAACAGCAATCACTCGTTGGGCACTTGACTAACTCAATAAGAACTTCGTTTCGAATTTGATTACAAGATGACAAGTTAATAGAATCGTCGGAGAAATGCCATGTGTCCCTGTTATTACTCTACTCGCGAACATTCGCGCGAGCTTTATTAGCGAGGTAGATGGAAGGCAGATCGAGTTAGAGAGCGAAAGACACGTTAGCCGCGTACCTCTCTCTATCTCCCTCCATCTCACTCTCTCTCTCTCTCTCTCTCTCTCTCTCTCTCTCTCTCTCTCTGCCTTTCCCTCTCTCTCTCTTCTGTATTCACTCGCACTCAAACTAGTGCATGCGCAGGTTTTCTCGACCCTCTTTCCACGTGATATACCTTTTCATCTCTCTCTCTCCCTCTCTCTGTCTCTGTTGTTAACTTTCTCTTTCATTCGACACCCTCTTTCGGACACTTCCTCATTTTCATTGCATCCTTCTATTTCTAAAATCATTTAGATAAATAAATAGTTGCCACAGTTTCATAAAACATCGATAAGTGTGCAGAAAGTTATTCCAATCAATTTCTCAATACATCACACGGATACATATTTTGTTAAAGAAAAAACGTATAATATATATTTGCTCAAAGAAGAAACGATAATTTTATTCCTTAACAATTCCCACATTTTTTTCCTTTTCCCGCACCACTTATTAAGCTCAGCACGCGTGCAGGTTTATAGTATATAGAGGTGTCGCGCAAAAGACGGCTAAGAGAGATGAACGGAATTTATCAGGCTAACAAGGTGTTATCTTGCCTCTCCCCCCCTCTCTCTCTCTCTCTCTCTCTCTCTCTCTCTCTCTCTCTCTCTCTCGCTCTCTCACACTCGCGCGCGGTGCGTCTCGACATCTGTAATGCTCAAAGTTAATTTGGAGCCGCTCCAGCGGAGAAGCCGCAGCGTCGAGGACACGCTCGAAAGTTAAGAAGCTCGAGCGGACGAGCCACGCCAATAAGCCTCCCCTCGCTCTCTCTCTCTCTCGCTCTCCCTCAACCTGCCCCTCTTGACGGCGACGACTACTACTCGGCTCGTTGGACCTTTTTAATGCACTCTCGCGTGCGCGGCCGCCCGTTTCACGCTCCTAGAGTTTTAATAGGAGCGAGCTTTACGCGCCGGGCTTCTGGTATGTAATGCGTTCTCGCGCTTGTGGGCTGTGCGGGTGAAAGTTTTAACGGTTCTTGTCGGCGAGCCCGTGAATTTAGGAGACGTAGTTCTTTACCTTATTGGAGAATACTTTATCGCCACGTACTCATGCTGGTTTTCTATGCAGAAAGTGGTCTATGCAATTTCATTTGTCTTGTAGCATGAAATGAATAAATATATTTCCCATAAGATGTATTATACGTAATATTTTAAACAAACATTGACGCATGTTCAGGATCAACTTAGTTATACTTTCACACACAGTTCAGCCACATGCTAATCTATATCGCATGAAACGATCGTTCATCGCATTGAAAAATCGCAACTTCATTTCGTTTTTATCTCTAATCGGCTTCAAACGTCAAAGTACCTTCGCAGAAGCTCAGCTTGTCCTCAAGCCTGAATCGAATGCACCATCGATCTTTCGCCGTCAACTAAAAAGACAAATTCACGCGAGCGAACGGGCGGCTCCTTTATGGAGCACACCCACACAACTGCCGAGTCAACGAACTCGAAACGAGATTTCGCCTCCCGCTCTCTCTCTCTTCAGATGATATCCTGGGGGCGCTCGGGCAGAGTGAGTGAGTGAGAGAGAGCGCCGGGCGGCGGGCCAGCCTCGAAAATGCCCGGAGGTTGATTGATTAGAAGGTACGAGACTCTCCCTCCATCTCTCTCTCTCTCTCTCCTGCGGCGACGCGGCCGCCGCCAGTGCCGCTGCTGCAAGAGAGAAGCGAGCGAGCGCGCGTGCGAGAGTCGAAAGTTCTCGGGGGCGAGCGAGCGAGAGGGAGCGAGAGAACGGGAACGAGCTCTCGGCGCGTATATAGAGCTTGCGGGTTATTTGAAGGAGGAGGGTGGGGCCCCGCGGCAGGGGCGGAAAGACGCGCGCGGGACGCGGGGGTGGCGGTAGTTCGAGGTGCTACAGTTTATAATAGTTGCCGCGCGCGCGTCCGCCCCCGGGCCAACCGACTCGCCTCTCCGCCTCTCCGCCGTGCTCCGCAGCCTCCGAACCACCACCACCACCCGCCAACGCCGCAACTTCCACAGAGTTGCTTAAACCTAACCTGAGCGCGAGCACGCCCGGACGATTAAGTCTCGTCCGAGCGTGGCTGCAAGCTGGCCGTTCGCTCGCCGAGAAAAACGAGAAGGAGGCGACGATCGAGGGCTCGGACGATCGCTCGATGCAGAGCCGATGCCTTTTTACAGGGCAGCGCGCGTTAGGGAGTAAATGCGAACGGAGAAAGAGGCCGGGTAGGCGGCGAGGTTGGCCAATATTATCGCGACGCGCGGCTCTTCTCTCTCTCGCGTGTGTGTCGCAGATTAGTTGGCAGTTTCTATACTGCGCGAGAGAGCGGGGGAGAAGAAAAACGCCGAGTTGTTAGAGGCTGTACAGCTCACGCCTGCTGCGCTGCGGGATTGAAGATCACAGGGCTTACGCCTGCAGTTTGACCCGCTGGCGGTTGCACCAACGCTGCACGCTCAAGTGTTTTCGTCGCGCGAGCTACGGCCGAGTTGCTTGTTTTTCTTCTCCGGTTGTATATAGGATGGAAGTCTCGGGTTTCCGATGAGCTCGCACATATATAGGTACACACTCTATAGCATGGAAAATGATGGTAGATGCGTTCAGGTGCTTTCCTTATTACAAACAATAAATTAATGTGGATAACGTTTTTTCGTTCCGTTCTTTGAGAACTGCCGGCGTTATAGTAGGTGCGGCAGACGAGTATCGTATATAATAACTAACACTATACCGTATCCCTCATCCGCAGAACCAATCCACGAGAAACAATCTCATTAGCCGCGGGAAGACCTCATTTTTAATCATAACGCTAATCCATCGGATTAAGCGCAGCGCGCGCAGCCTATACGGTGTAACGCAACGGGGGGAAATCTCGCGAGAGAGCGCGCGGTATATACATTGCGTCGCCTGCGAATGCAGCGTACGGGTATAATGTATATGTATACACGCGCGTGTACATGTGTGTGTGCGTATCGAGTGCCGGGCTCGCTCGCTCGTTATAATTCTCCGCTATCTATGGAAATGCTAAACCGTACTAAACAACAATATACAGGTATATAACAAAACTATAATGTGCAAGCCGCACACGGAAATGAGTCTACGCGCGTGCTCCGCAAATTTACAAGTAGTTTTCCTTACCTAAAGTTTATATCTACAATGTAGCTCGATTAGACCTGTGGGAGTATATATCTGTGATTATAGAGAACGTTATTTGGTTTTGCTTCATATATAAGTTCGAAAAAGAAGAGTTACATACGCGCACACATAATCAATTTTTATCAGTGATACTTATATAGAATTTTTCTATTCATAAGCAATGTATTTTTGATGTTAAAAATTCCTATTATCAATATAGGAATATGACTATTATGATTAGCCGCATTGAAGTCACGACGACGGTTAATTTTACTTTGGCCTTGCTTCTGCGGCGACAATAACTATTGTGTATTTTACACTGGACAAAAGCCAGTGTATACACAATCCTTAGCGCGCCGCGTATATAAGCTGTTACCCAACAGATCGCGCTCTCGAACAACTATATATACATATAGATATATGTATTTAGCCAGTCCGGTCCGGCGCACGCCAAAACATTTCTAATCCATCTCCGATCGGCGAGGACACTCCCTCTCTACGTATATACGTACCTGCAATCGCGCGAAATCGTTCAAACAATAAGCACAGCCCGAGTATACAGGCGCCCACGCGGACGTGCAAACGTTTCCACCTTTACGATCAATCGACAATGTATTATATTTGGAACTACCGCTTCTATACACCCTATAGACTTTTTGCTCGGGCTCATACGTGAACACATACGCGCTCATGTATTATACATCATGCGTCTATGTGTGTATAGAAAAGCGCTCGGACGACCCACATCGGTTCCTCGGGATCTGTGCCTTGTATAACGACACGTAATCATGCCACTCCGCTATTACTTCCTACATAACGTTCTCTCCCTCTCTCTCTCTCTGTCCCTGTCGCTCCTTGTCCAGCTATCTATATGCCGGGACCGCAGCGCTAGCCGTGCATGCGCGCTCGTTTCAGAGCCAGGGCAAGAGAGAGAGAGAGAGAGAGGGAGCGAGAGATACGTCGGCGCGGGGCCGAGGATGATGAGATCTGCAGGCTTGCATCCTGATGAGACTATTAGGATGGCTTGATAAGTCCATAATATTCTGGTCGCCGTCGCCGTCGTCGTCGTAGCCACCGCCGTCGCCTCCGTCGTCGTCGACTCCAGCCGGTGCTCTCTCTCTCCCTCCCTCCCTCCTTCTCTTTCGACCTAGCCTTCCCACGCCTGTGTATACATACATATATATATATAGCGAGAGAGAGAGAGATACGGCGCGGTCATTTCTCGGGGCGAATTGACGCGCGGATATATAGGAGGGTGAGACGAACTGGTCCCGCGCGCGACTTTGTTAACCCTTGACTCGTCCGGAGCCGAGCTGTCTTTCTCATCTCCCGGGGGCTCGTTTCTCAACGTCATGTTAGGCTACGACAGGTGCACGACTAGTACCACGCGGCTATATAGTGCGCCGCACCGCTGTACCTTCGACGAGGAGAAACTTTGGTCACGAGGAGGGCTGGGTAAGGCTTATATGTGTGTGTAAGCGCCCGGTGCCGAGCGCGCGCGTGTAATGATTATGCGATTTTGATGGGGCCGCCAAGACCAAGTTTTGCCGCGGCGACGTGTTTTGCGCGACGTCTTCCTGTCGTTGTCGGCGAGCAAAGGGGGGTGGAGCTCGTTCGAAGTGACGCGATAACGCTTCGA
>JAPYZP010010349.1:0-10036 GCA_030522985.1 Torymus sinensis
ATAAAGCGTATGTTGATATGTATGTTCACATTACTGGACGAATCGCTGTGCGACAACTTAGGTATTTTCTTTATAAATGTTTTTTAGTCATAGATTATTCAAATTTGTATGTGCTCTGTATGTTAATTATAATAATTTTGTGTTAAATAAAGCCTGAAGAGGTCGACAAAGCCGTCGACGAAACGTTGCAACCACGTAACATCGTAGTGAATTTTCTTTCTCGCTCCCAACGGATCTAGTCTGAATTGACTGAATTAATTTTTACATTTGACAATGGGGAGTAATATCGTGAATACGATCACAAATCTTAATTAATACTCCATTGTTCCAAATTTCTCGAAATGGGAGAAAAACTGTCGTACGATCTTTCTTTCCCCACGTTCTTTTTCTAATCCTATCGTTGTTCGTCGCATCAATGGTAGTTGGCAAAATATCCGGTTTTTATCCAGATCGGACTTCCATTTCTTAGGTGGAGCTGTGTGGATCTCGGATCTAATTATTGTTTCCATGGCCCGGGTCGACGCTGTTCCTTCCTCATCTTTTCTCGGAACGATGGTATCCTTTGGTTCCTCTGTAAAAGTACCGGAAGGAGCTCGATTGGGTGTAATCCTTTCGCTAATCCGATTGGAGATGGTTTTTTCCATCTCCCTCAATTGGATAAGGAGTGTAGATAAGTTCATGGTATAGAAATTAAAAGGAAAAAGGTCCACTATAGGTTGCCTGGAACAAGGGCGCATTGAAGGTTTTAATGTTAATCGGTTTCGACAGTGGTAATAGGAGGTAAGGGAATGGGATGCATGGCAGTTTTCGCAGGATGTCCTTGAGTACAACGGTCCGCTCTCGGTTTAAACATCTCTACATCATTGCTCCGGCTGATACGTTTGGACATGCTCCTACGCAAAATTTTTCTCCCAAGGATGATCCGGGTGGTATAGTATAATGCGATCCCTAAGAGAACTACGGCTTGGATCCCCAGTCCACTGTAGATTAAGTTATTAGTGTACGGTATAGCCCGTTTGTGGCGGCCCACCTTCTGAATTTGTGCCATTATGTTCTTCAAGGATTCTTTCTTGTAACTCCAAGACGGTAGCCGCGTCAAGGCTTCTTGCGTCAGGGTCGCGCCCCCCTCGGAGTTGTTGTCTCGTGTCCGTAGGTTTGGTATAAAGTCGGTCAGATTTAGACCAAACTCAGAATCGTAGATGTATTGGGTCTTAGACAGTCTAACGTTGTTAGAGACTAACGTCAGGGGGGGGGGGTGGTACATCCCATACATCCCTCCGCTAGTCTCAATATCCCAACTCCCTGAGGGTTGATGTTCCTGTAGATTTCTCCTGGGCAGGATATTTGGATACTCTCATTTTCGGCTGTAGAGAAGAGCCAAGCACCGTCCGTGTCGAGATATGGCCATTGTGTTACAGTTTCCGGTCTCATTATTATATTACACAGGGAGAGAGATTCCTTGGTGGGGTTTGTCAACATCTCAATCTCGTATTCCCTGTGTCCACCCGAAGTATAAATTGTCCCTTGGGTGGGACACATATACCCGTAATGAGAGTTGAGGCAGTCTTTCAATTGATGTTGGTGGACCTTGAGATATGTCCTCTGATCCTTACTGAGAATCATGTATTCGTATTTTGGACGATCCAGGCGGATCCCAGAGGATGTCCTGGGATGTGCTGAGGTATCGCGACGGGGTGTAATTTGTATAAGTCGTAAGAGGTTCTATCCGTGAGCGGGAGGCTTAGCCCGGCCAGAACCCTGCCCGTGTGGTAAAGGGCGTCTATGGAGGTAATCCGAGCGATTTCCTCGGCTCGTATGTGCTGAGTCGAGATAGGGAGATCTAGATTATCCTCTAATTGTAACCATTTAATTGAAAGCATTTAATTCCCACAAAAAGTTAACCTTCTCGGAGTCTCTAGCGAGATTGTTCATTTTATCTCGTAGTTGGATTTCCATTGTTTTTACTAAAGTTTGGTGTGACGCAGTCATGTTATAGAGCTCGTCAAGTCCCGCGGCTAAAATTTGTGTCTTGTTCTCGGCGGAACAGTTGATCGATCTTTTTATTGATGAGGTCCGCATCATCCTCCGTGACAAGTCCGAAGAGTGCTTTACTAATACTTCCGATCACTCCTAAGGGGGCCATCCTTTTAGAGCGCATATCTCTAAGACGAAGAGGTACGTTGGGCTCCCTGACGTTCATACTTTTAGCTAAGGTCCGGATTTCTTCATGTAGGTTTTGGAGCGTTTGGAGTTTCACATCCATCAAGTCCTTGCTGAGGATAGTATGACACCTATGTCGATCGAAATAGGCTTCAATTCTCTTGAGGTTGGCATCGTAGCTATTAGAGGGTCGGTGAGTACTGATGAAAGCCGGTATGTCCAAGTAAATAACGATCTTCCAATCATTCTTACGAATCCGGACGGATCGAGTCCATTCATAATAGATCCCAGGGTTGGTCCGTATTGGGGTAATCTCATAATAAGGATTCGCGATAATTAAGATTCGCAGCTCTAGGAAGAGGGTCACAGCAAGCAGTAGGTGCATAGTCGAAAGAACCGCAAAAGCAGAATACCGGAAATTCATGCAATTAGATCAATCGGAGGAGTCAGTGGGGGGAACGACCTTTAATTTGTCCATGTGTTTCCGAATTCTCCTTCCATTCGGCAGTACGAGAACCACATTACTGTGTCCTAGAATTTCGACAATTTTTAATAGTTTGTTATAAAAACTATCGAATTTCGAGGTACGGGGTTCCTTTAAAACTCATACATAGTCGCCAACCTTTCCCTTTAGTCCCTTAACTATTTGATCATATCGTTCCTTGCTTCGTATTTTGTTTGTAATCTGAGTTTCTCCCGCCATTCTCTATAGTTCACCTAGTCGGGACAATAAGTTTTGCAGATATACATTATAAGTGCGCAACTTCTCACGCACACTGGTGTTATAAGTGAACGTAGGAGAGGGCGCTAAATTATCCCAGTCGTCATATTTTTCTGAATAAGTCCGGACAAAGTCGACTGATGGGGCGTGACTACGCTCGAGGGATCCATTAGTCTGAGGATGGTACCCCGATGTTGTGAGATGGAGGATCTTAAAAATCCTCATTAGGTTGTCAAAGATCTCGGACAGGAAACTGGTCCCTCTATCCGAGAGAATCGCACGAGGCGCACCAAATTTACAGATCAGGTGTTTCGCTAGGATGTCCGCGATCGTGAGGGCTTTAATATTTGGTAGAGGTATTGCGATCAGGTACTTGGTCAAGTTGCATTGGATAGTTAACAGGTGACAGTTTCCGCGCGGGGTAGTTTTTAACTTCCCTACAGTATCAATCTAAACCTTATTGAATGCTGCAATAGCGGTGTCCGTAATGATCATAGGCTCGCGTGTTTTGATCCTTTCTATTTTCTTTTTCTGACAGCTTGGACATCGACGTACATAATCCAGGACATCATTACGCAATCCGGACCAATAGTAGCGTTCACGGATTTTCTGGTAAGTTTGGTTTATCCGTTTGTGTCCTCCAACCACACTATCATGCAGCACTTCGATGATCTGCTGTCGTTCCTCTTTGACTGGTAGCTCCACCTTCCCGTAAAACATGACGACTTTGATTGGTGTCCCACTGAAGATATCTACGAGGATCTCGGTTAAAAGTCCGGGGTCCAGAGTGTCTGTGAAATCTCCCCTTCTGGAGATTCTGATGCTGGGTAAGTTCTTCTTTACTAGAAGGTCTCACAGGTTCTTCAGGCTACGTTTCAAACCTGCGATGTCAAGAGGATCATAATACCTCTCCTTGACTATGAGAGAAAAAATGTTATGATTCTTATATGGGGTGGTGAAGATCTGCCCCAATTTGCCTTTCTTGGACTTAAGATTTTTGAGATCTAACGCTCCGATGTCGGATAGTAGTCGAGAAACGGAATTACTAGTCTCACAATCCTTGGACAAGAAGTGAGCATAATTGTCTCTCTTATAAGTGAGACACTGCCGTGAAATGATGACATTATTTTTAAGAGGTAGTGGTATTGCAGGTCGTTTCTTCTCCGAGCCACTTGGAGCCTCGGACGATGTCGACTTCGTTTCGTGATAATGGTCCGGGTCGACATACTAGTTTAAAGACTGGTGTTCTTCGAGCATAGACATGAACAGTCCTAAAGTATCAATAGGCGGTTGAGAAAAGTCGAGATTCACCGGTCCAGAATCCTCTTGTTTCTCCCTGATGTTATCCAGTCTGGGAAAATGTGGTATGGGTTTAGACCTCCAGACGGGTAGGGAGGGCTTCTGGCGTTAGGAACCCCCGCCTTACCTGAGGAGTGACCGAGATGGCGCGTTGTGGGGGTTCACTGACAATAGACCTATTTCCATGAAGGTTAGGTTCCTCTTCGGTCGTGCGATATCCCGATGACGCAACTGGTTTTGATTCGGTCGCGGCGGCGGCCCGCTGTACTAATTCCGTGATCTTCCGGGATAGCGCTTCATCGTTTTCTCCATCCTACTGGTCCATTTGATTCAAGACGCTGCGTGTATGATCCTCAGCGACGCCTGCTTCTGATAGGTGAAAAGAAAGCTCGAGAGGGAGAATTTGTTCATCTTCTTCTTCCGTTCTTGTTTTTCCATGAGAATTCGAAGACTTTCTTCGAACCTTCGGGTTGATTCTGCGACTTCTTCCTGACTTATGGAGATTTGTTCGGGGAACAGATTATCATCTGCTTCAGATGCGCTCTGCTCGGGTGCTGTAACTTGAATCTCTATTTGCTCAGCGACCGACGTAGGCATATCCGGGGAGGTTCGGTCTCGGAGGATTCATTGGTTGTCTCTTTTGGTTCTCCTCCTTTCTCGTCGTCAAGCCTGATCCCACTTCTCCGGGGGTCATAAATTGGGGCTTGCGACTCATCGGTTTCTTTTGGTTCCTCTCCGCCGGACGATGATAAGATCGAGGAATGCCAATCAAACTGGGGTCCGATAGAGACGTCGATAAGGTTGCGACTAGTGTTCTTGGAAACAGTCGGTAAACCTTTTGGTGTTGACGACTGCGATGGGGCTGCCGGCGATCGTTTGTCTGATTCATTGGTCTCGGTTGAACCGATCCTTTTTCTCATCCGTGTTCGCTGGGTTATTACACTATGATCCAGCAGAGGTGCAGTTTTTTTCGTCAAAGCACCTAACGGTCGACCTCTACCTCGCACTAGGGGGAAGACGGCCTTCGAGCGGGACGGCTGTGGTTGACTTCCGGAAGGTCCAGCTTTTCCAAGAGCCGGCGTCGGCGTAAGAGGTCTTTCATCCCTGCCTCCCGTTGGCTTTCCAGCGTCTTGTCGGTATTTCAGAACCATGATCTTGAGTTGCGCAAGATTTTTGTTGATCTCATCCTCATTGGGTTGATCTGCAGGGTTCCTGGATAATGCATCAGCATTGCAATTCAATTTTCCAGGTTTGTATTTAAATGTATATTTGTAACCGGTGAATTTAAACATCCACCACATGAGTCGTTATCCGGGGTCTTTCCGATTGTGAATCCAGTTCAGGGGCTCATGATCGACTATCAACGAGAACTTGCCGCCCAGTAGGTAAGGCTTGAATTGATTAAGAGCGTATAGGACGGCCAAACATTCCTTTTCAGTAGTGCTCTAATTACGTTCGGCCTTATTCAAGGTTCTTGATAGATAATTTATGGGGTGGTCGAACTTGTCCTTTTCTTGGCTTAGTACTGCCCCTATAGCTCCATCGGAGGCGTCGGTGGTCAGGGTGAAGGGTTTGCTAAAATCAGGGAACACTAAAATAGGGTAGTTACATAGGCTCCACAGAAAGTCCTTTTCTTTCTTCTGGAGTTCGTATAGTGGCTTAGCGATCTTAGAATAATCCTTGAGAAACCGGCGGTAGTATCCGGTCAATCCAGTGAACTCTCTCACATTGCTTACAGTCTTTGGTCGAGGGAAATTTTTTACAGCATGGATCTTCGTAGGATCCGGATCGATGCCTTTGGCGCTGATGTTATTCCCCAAAAAGGCTACTTCTTTACGCAAAAACATGTACCTTTTCAGGCTGTAACACGAGTTTGGTCTCGGCTAGTCGATCAAAGAAGTTCCGGACTCGAACATCGTGCTCCTCAAGGGTTCTAGCGTGGATAATTATATCATCCATGTACACTAGTAACTCCTTACAGTTGATCCCGCGCTTAATTTGGTCCATCAGCCGCTGAAATGTGGCGGGAGCGTTTTTGAGTCTCACCGGCATGTGATTGAATTCGTAATGTCCTCGAGGCGTAGAGAAGGCAGTTTTCCATTTGTCCTCCGGAGCCATTTTAATTTGATGAAATCCAGAGGCCAAATCAAATACTGAAAAGTACACGGCGTGTCCTAGTTGATCCAGGAGATCAGCGATGTTCGGGAGGGGATAGGCGTCTCCTACTGTGTGTTGATTCAATTTCCGAAAGTCTAAAACCATACGCCATCTACGTATTCCTTGTGGGTAAGGCCTTTTAGGGACGATCCAGATCGGAGAACTACTAGGGCTGCTGGATGGTTCGATGATTCCTTCCCTAAGTTTCTTTTGGATAAATTCCTTATGCGCTACGGGGTGCCGATATTGTTTCGCATTAACGGGTTTGTTTGTATCCGTGGGGATAAAGTGCTCCACGACATCTGTGCATGGCAAGGGATCTGAGAAAAACGTTGGTATAGTCACTAATCAAGTTTTCTACATAACTTTTTTCTTGGTCACTCAGATGGTCAGTGGAAATAATATTTTTGAGTTCCTGCGTCCGTTTTTAGATTTCAACGATGGGGTTGTTGGCTCCTACCTCGATGTCATCCTCCGATCCTGGCTCGAAGTCCATAGCAGCGTACTCGAAGGGGATGAGCTCCAGGTTTTACCTCGATGGTGTCATCTTCCCGGGTATTGATAGCCATCATATGGCAACAATCGTTCTCTACCTTGACAATTCCTTCGCCCACGTAGACGTCGTCATACCCGACATCTAGAAGAGGCAAATACCTGCGCAACCTTCGGGGAATAGTATAACGGATCGGGGCAGGTTTAATTATGGGTGGATCCTCGTGTTCTTGTTGGCCTTTCGTGGTCACTATTTCAACAGGCGGAATGGCTAAACCTACACCCACGTTCTCTGACTCATTGTTGATAACAGTATCGCAAATATTTATCGACTTGGGAGGATCAGGGGGATCTATGAACGGAATCGGATGCATAACGCCACTCCCGATCATCAAGGTATTGTAATGATATGAAATAACAGCTTTCTCTTGCTTAAGATAATTCCGGCCTAAAACACCATCCTGATTGATAGGGAATTGATCATCCGTAACTAGAAATATAATAGGTTTGTCTCGGATAGTGAGGGAGATGGTGCTTAGGGTTTCGTTTGGTCACTAATACCGATCAAGGGGATCGCTTAGTTAGTGTCTACGAGCGCGTTCGGATCTAAGGCTCCTACCTTAACTAAATTAACAGTAGCACCATTGTCTACCATAAATAGCAGTCCTTCCTTGCGTCGTTCAGGGACCCTCAACCGCACTACCGTAGGTTCATCCTCTCTCTCATTCGCTCGGCCAGTTGATGAGCAGGAACCAATACGAGCGGCTTGTGCATCGGGGCTCTTGCCAGAAACACTCGTGGCCCCTAATTCGTTTGAGTGGCTGGTGGATTGTGTTGACTTACTTGGGGTTGTTCTCGAGTCATCGTCGGGGGTGCCGCTACTGGCGGGGCTGGGCTCACTACAGCAGCTTCCGGGCGAGCCCCCTGGAGGTTCAAAGAACCATACGGCGAAGGGTATGAGATCGGTGAGCCATGGGATGGAGGAAGGCCAAGGGTAAAATAACCAATAGTTCAAAAAACTATCTAACAATACATTATGATTTTATATTTATTTAGATTTTTATTAAATATTTTTGCTAGTAAAATTTATTATTGAGACTATTTTTTACTAAGCTGGATTCTTCTTTAGTGTACATTAAATTACCTCACAATTAAATTTAAGTCATGAATCTACTTAATAAATTATAAATTTTAAAATTTATTGAATATTTAAAATTATTATGGATTGATCTCAGATGTGTAGCGTCTTTTGAGATACGCTTGACGATAATCTTCCTATAAAATTAAGAAATATATTTTAAATTTACCACAAATGATAAAGGTATTTTTGATTTCTTAAAGTACCCTGAATTCTTTATGATTACTGTAGAATAGATTACGGGCGCCAGCGGAGCCCCTAAAATTCCGGCGCCCTAGCCAACCGCCTGGCTTGCCCTGCCCTAACACCGGCACTGCACCCGGGGTCGATGAGTTCCGGATTCCCGCCAATGTAAAAAAAAATTAGTCTGACACCGATCTGGGAGAGATCTCGCTAAACAAGTCTGGCTGAATTATGGCTTTAGTCTGGCTACGGCGACTATGCCAGATTTATAATTTTTTCTCAAAAATGCCAGACTTTTACCAGACTAATATTTTCTTTCTAAAAAAAGTCTGGGAAAAACCGCCAGACTTTTGCCAGACTTTTTGCCCAGACTTTCTTCTGTGACCTTTTCTGCTCCAAATAATGCTCTAGGTGTTCCAACGTCAGGGCATCTTTACCGTCGTCCACATCGTGGTCACGCCCCCCCCCTCCTCTCCCCCTGTAGCAGCGCAGAGAAATGCGTTCTTTGCAAAGCATGGAGCTCGGCAGAAGTGAGGCTCATACTCGCGCTACCCATAACCTGTAACCCAGACTTTGCCCGTATCGCCGACATCGCAGTCATTGTCGTCATCGTAGCCTCCGTCACCATCGTTCTCACCGCGCTAACGAACGCTATTTGATGCCGCTTGTGTCCAGATCTGCTGCGGAGATTTAAGGCAACGCTAGCTAACCTGAAAATATATACTACAAAGTATCTGTTTTCGTTATAACAAAATGTTTATAGCAAACATGAACTTATCTGATCATTCTGCAATTCCTGTTCTCCGACATTCGATGTAGAACTCAATCCCTCGTGCTTTTCATTCTTCTGTAAGGTGTGCTTTCGTGAAGAAATCATAAAGTCAAATTCATGTAGTGCATTGAAAATATTTTCAAGTTCATAAACGTCGTGAAGCTAGTTCAGCATTCTTTGTATTTCATGTAGCTATAGCGAATATATCGTCCGAGTGATGTAAACCAATGCTCGAGATGCACGAATCCGCGTGAACGAGAGCCAAACGAGTCCGATAGAATATGGAGAATCGACAATCTTTCTACGTATTTTATCCCGGAACCTCGATATAAGATAGTAAATTTTACAAATTCATTATTATATTCCTCGCGTTCTATTCAGTTATAATTTTAGTTTAATTTTATGACACGTTCTCTGAGTAGATAGTAGACAGCTTGAACATTTCTGCACACTGTTATTTCCTTAATTTAACTTCGCTTGATTGCCTGCAGAAGTATTAGTACCTTTTTAAGGACAAAATTATAGAAATATAACAAAAACATAAATAAAATTACTTTTTGTAGATAAATATGCCGAAAATGAAGAAAACGATTGTAAAAACTCCACGTATAGAAAGTTCGTCCGCTGAAGATAAATGTACTCTACCTATTACCAATTTGTCTGATCCTTTTCTGTGGATTCATGTAAGTAATATAACTCTTTATTTACTTCTACAATATTTGTCAGAAGGGTTGTTCGAACTGTTTTCAGCGTGGACAAAAACCCGTTAGAACCCTTTACAATATTTTTCGGCAGTTTTTGCCGTTTTCACCCGTTTTATCCCTCATATCATCCCCTGACGTAAGGGATGATGGCGCTCTCATAAATGTTCCCTTAGTCCACATTGATTATGCAATAACTTGTAAACGTCGCTGTATTGTCCCTTCAGATATACGTCTATTGCTTCCTCAAAGAGGAAGCTTTGTAATGTTTATAACATTTGTTATCAATGATAGTCGTTTTTGAGCAAACAAATTTTCGCGTGTGTGTGTGTGTGTGTGTGTGTGTGTGTGTGTGTGTGTGTGTGTGTGTGTGTGTGTGTGTGTGTGTGTGTGTGTGTGTGTGTGTGTGTGTG
>JAPYZP010010356.1:0-14722 GCA_030522985.1 Torymus sinensis
TTTTGAGGACTGTTTCAGTGGATAGTGAGACGATGGTGCCTAAAATCACTTCCTCGCGAATTTGAGTGTACCTGACACACATATAGACACACAGGCACATACACACATACACACACACACTGACACACACACACATACACACACAGAGACACACACACACACACACAGAGACACACACACATACACACAGACACACACACCCATATACACACACACACACAGACACACAGATACACACACATACACACACACACATACACACAGACACACACATACACACAGACACTGATACACACATACAGACACATACACATACACACACAGTGACAGACACATACACGCACACACAGTCACAGACTCATACACATACACACACATAGAGAAAGAGACACACACACATACACACCGACACACACTGACACACATATACACACACAGCCACACACACACATACACACACACTGACACACATACACACACTGGCACAACACACAGAGACTGACACATGCATACACACACAGATACACACACAGCCACAGACACACACACGTACACACACACACACACATACACACACGTGCGAGAATTCTACGAATGGAGTATTTTCAATACCAAATTTCTTTCCGTGCACAAAAACCCCCAGGTACAGTCAAAACCGCGCTACAAACTATGATTTGCGACGAAATCGTCTCCTGGGTATCAACGTGTCGAGGTGCAGCGAAATAGTTCTCGAAAACGTACTCAACGGGTCGAAAAACACCCAGGTACAGTCAAAACCGCGCTACAAACTATGGTTTGCGACGAAATCGTCTCCTGGGCATCAACGTGTCGAGGTGCACCGGAATAGTACTCGAAAACGTGCTCATATAGACCGTAGAATTAACCGGGAATTGAATGTGAACATGAATAATGTTTTCTTTTAACAGCGTTTTCACGAATAAGCTTTTTTTCACGGCGTTTATCGAAATGGATTTTTTTTCACAGCATTGTAATGAACGATTTTTTTTCACGGCGTTTTAATGAAAGAGTTTTTTTACGGCGTTTTAATGAAAGAGTTTTTTTTTCACGGCGTTTACCGAAATGGGTTTTTCTTCACAGCGTTCTAATGAAACAGTGTTTTATCACGGCGTTTACCGAAATGGGTTTTTCTTCACAGCGTTTTAATGCAAGTTTTTTTTCACGGCGTTTACCGAAATGGGTTTTTCTTCACAGTTTTTTAATGCAACAGTTTTTTTTATCACGGCGTTTACCGAAATGGGTTTTTTTTTCATGGCGTTTTTGAAAAAGGTTTTTCTTCATAGCTTTTTTTTATGGGTTTTTTTTTCGTAAGCACCGGCGATATATAGATATACAAGTAACATGGAGTTTTTCTTTATGTTGCTATGTCTCTGAATTAATATCGCTTGTCCTGTTGAAAATTATACGATATTATTCCTCTTGACTGCTGGTTTTATGCCTTACGGTTGAAAAAAATCACAAGGGAACTTTTTTTACAGCAAATCAAAATGTATTTTTCAAACTAGCTGAGATAGGGATCTCATGTTAACACTGAAACTTTGAAATCAAATATTTCTATTTTGAATACGGCTTTGGACGTGGAATTTTGAAGCATGTACTAAGAACACAAAATCAAACGTTCTCTGCAAGTTTCAGGAAAGTCACAAAAAAATCGTTTTCTCAGAGAACGTCCTTAACTTCCATTATGAAACTGATATTAGAAATAATTTTTTATAATATAAAATTTTTTTTATTTTTTTTTTATACTAAAGTGTAGTAGAATGCTAGTTTATCTCTCGATTGAACAACAGTTAAAGTAATTTTCTATGAAAAATATCAGTATTTATATAAAAAATTTTTTGCCGTGTCTAGATCCTATTGAATCTAAAATTAACATTATTCCATACTAATTATGACACGTAAACATAACACGGTCAGTCATACTATAAAATAGATCTCAAAATCGAGTTTATCGGATCAAAACTCGTCTACTAAATAATATTAGTACAATCTACTCCAAAATTTTTAAACGACGTGCGACGAGTTGGCATTTTCTGATGTCCTCGGCCGAGTTGGCACTTTCTTACGCGCCGAGCCGAATTGGCACCTTTTTACACGCCGAGCCGAGTTGCCACTTTCTTACGCGCCGAGCCGAATTGGCACCTTTTTACACGCCGAGCCGAGTTGGCACTTTCTTACGCGCCGAGCCGAGTTGGCACTCTCTTACGCGCCGAGCTGAGTTGGAACCTTCTTTCTCCCAGGCGACGATATAAAATTCTCAATGAAATAATTCCTAAACCTAAATAGGCGGGGAGGCGAGATCCACGCAGAAAAATGGAGGCGCGCAGATAGGCTACTAATTAAATTATCAATCAACTAATTTCTAACTTAAGCGCGCAGTCAGGCTACACATAATATTTTCAATTAGATAATTTCTAAACCAAAATAGGCGTATGAGAAGCGAGATTTCCGCAGAAATGTGGAGGCGCCCCGACAGGCCACAAAAATTATCAATTGAATAATTTCTAAACCAAAATAGGCAGGGAAAGCAAGATCCAGGCAGAAAAATATTTAAAATTTCTCCTACTTTAAAAACTAATCACCAGCCCGTGCTCTTTGCTTCTGCTTCACCCTTGCACTCGTCCCCGAAACTTCTATTGGTTTTGGATTACTTTATAAAGGATTTATTTTTCTAGATCGCGTGCCCGACGTTCTTGTATAGAACTCTCTTCCCCTACTTAGAATCAGAAATTATTTGATTAATAATTTTATATGTGGCCTGTCTAAGCACCTCCACTTTTCTGCGTGAATCTCACCACCCCAGCCTATTTTTGTTTAAGAATTATTAAATTGATAATTTTATATGTAGCCTATCTGCGCGCCTGCACTTTTATTGTGTGGTTCTCGCTTCCTCTTCCTATTTGGGATTTCAGACTTATCTTATGAAAAACTCTATCTGTTGTCCGCCTTCATTCCTTCTCTTTCCTGGGTGAAACTAGCTTCCCCTACCTATTTCTGTTTAGAAATTATTTGATTAATAATTTTATATGTGGCCTGTCTGCGCGCCTCCCACTTTTCTGCGTGGATCTCGTCTCCCCTGACCCCTGACTAGTTTGGTTTAGAAATTATTAAATTGATAATTTTATATGTAGCCTGCCTACGCTCCTCCACTTTTCTGCCTGCATTTCGCCTCCTCCGCCTATTTTGAGAAATTATTTCATTCATAAATTTATATGTAGCCTGTCTGAACGCCTCCAATTTTCTGCGTGGTTCTCTCTTCCCCTGCCTATTTGGGGTATAAGAAATATCATATTGAAATCTTTATCGGGTGCCCGTCTGTGCACCTCCCCTTTTCTGCGTGGATATCATCACCCCCGTGACCCTCGTCTACTTTGGTTTAGGAATTATTTAATTCATAATTTTATTGTAGCCTATCTGCGCGATTCTACTTTTCTACGTGGATCTCGCTTCCCCGCCTATTTTGGTTTAGGCTTATTTTATATACACGATTAGCGATAGTCCCCCTTCTGCTACCTAAATGGGGGGCTACTGGATTCGTGTCTACGGAAAAAGTCGCCGAACAAAATTCGCCCCCCCCTCCTCCGCCACCAAACGAAAGCTCTGGATCCGCACCTGATCCCTTGGCTGTTTTGGTTTCGGAGTTTACTTAATAATCCATTTGCTTTTTACAGCCCGTCTGATTGCCTTCCTCTTCCACGTGAAACTCGCTTCCCCCGGCTATTTTGGTTTTAGAGTTTATTTGTCAACTTCCTTTCCCCTGCCCGTCTGCGTGCCTTCCTCTTCTACTTGCATCCTCCGGCTATTTTTGTTTTGGAGTTTACTTAATCATCAACTTTCTTTCTCCCGCCCATCTGCGTGCCTTCCTCTTCTACATGAAACTCGCATCCCCCGGCTATTTGGGTTTTGGAATTCATTTAATAATCAACTTTCTTTTTCCAGCCTGGTTGCGTGCCTTCCTCTCCTCCGTACAACTGGCATCCTTCGACTGTTTTGGTTTTGGAGTTTACTTAATCATCAACTTTCTTTCTCCCATCCGTCTGTGTGCCTTCCTCTTCTACATGAAACTAGCATCCCCCGGCTATTTGGGTTTTGGAATTTATTTGTCAACTTCCTTTCCCCTGCCCGTCTGCGTGCCTTCCTCTTCTACTTGCATCCTCCGGCTATTTTTGTTTTCGAGTTCATTTAATAATCAACTTGCTTTCTCCCACCCGTCTGTGTGGCTTCCTCTTCTACTTGGAACTCGCATTCCCGGCTATTTGGATTTTGGAGTTTATTTAATTATCAGCTTCCTTTTCCCTATCCATCTACGTGCCTTCCTCTACTTTGTGAATCTCGCATCTCCCGAACGAAATCATATTTTGAAAATTCAAAAGTGGGGAGCTTATGGTACAGCAATTAAGTTTTGTATCAGCAAGTTGCTATGCGTGGGTCACTTGCGTTTTTAGCTCTGGTTTTCCATACCCTCTGGCTAGCAAGATCTGGTTTCACCAGAGCTACCATACACAACCTGACGCCCCTGGGAAGTGGTTAGGAACTTTATTAGTGCGTGAATTACAGTTACTAACTCTAGCGTGTGTAACAATTCTTAAAATACTAAATGATGTTATAATTAGCCTATTATGATCAATGTTTACGACTTTTCCATCTACTTTTCTAATTTCCAATATTACCTTCCATCAGTTTGAAAACTTGCAGAAAGGCCCACAACCTACATCGAAATTATTAGCAACCAATTTTTCTATAAATTAACAACCTCCAAGCTCCAACTAACCAACATCCAATCCCACCCCTCACTATTCTTCGATTCCCGAGAAAACCTCCGAACAGCCCAGTGAAAAACCGTCGTTCGCTTGCAAGCTCGTACATTACGCGTCTCTGGCTCTCGGATGCAAATCGCGCGAGGGCCACTGGTTCGACTTGTGTGTAACGAGGAGTATCGCGAGAATACGGTCCTTCGTCCCGTCGCGCCGGCATCAGTCATCGGGACGACGATGCCGTTGCATTTACTTTTCGCGGCGTGGTGCAGATAAGGAGTGGAGAGATGGGTAGGAAGGGTTGGTTTTTGGGTGAAAATGGTAGTTCAGCAGACGGGTGAAGTACCGTCTTTGAAGTTTTTAAAACCATGCGCCTGCTGGCTGTGGGAGGTGAATGACAGAAACGGAATGGAGTTGTGGGTGTTTCGGTTATGGTTCGGCTGTCGTGGCTGAATTAGGAAAATAGGGTTCTTGGGTGATGTTCGGTATCGTCGAATTTTAAGGTCTTGTACTCTTGGGACACTTTTGGGGGGGAGAGGAATGAGTGTCGTGGCTATCTGAGAATCAATATTTGAAGGCTTTTCTGGCTCTTTAAGTTTCAGATGGATTGTGTAAATGTATAGAAGTTGGCTGGGAAGAAAATTACGATATAAGAAGTTTATGAAATCACAATTTAATTTAGACAAAGCTGTTATGTCACACTAAATTTTTAGCTAACCTTTTTTTTGTTCTATTAAATAGTTGAAACTTTTACTTTTAAATTAGAAACAAGAAAAACATTAACTACTTAGTTACGAAAAGGGTTGCTCGTAAGCTTATGCGTCTAAAATGTTTATATCATAAAAAATAATCCCGCAAATATGATATTCAATAATTAAAAATGAACCCGCAGCCATAAAAATAAAAATTGCATCTAAACCTTGATCTTTTACTGCCGAAAATATTATATAATACCAATTGCACTTAAATCTCGCAACCCATTCCCAAGCATCGCAGTTACCGCAACCCCCCACTCACCCCCAAATAAACCAAAATTAAATTAACCTGCTACGTACCATACACACCCACACTCGAATCAAAGAAATAAATCTCGCAGAGCTCGCACTCTGGGTGTGCGGCTCCTCTCGATCGGGAATTTCGTTTCGCTACGTACAAGCTAACTGCACGCGTTGCATTGCGCGCCCGAGATGCGTTCTCGCGTGCGTCTTGGGGCACGCACGCGAGGAGTAACGCGCAGCGCGGGCGCGTCGTGATTTATGAGCCGATAAGCGCGCGATGCGCGTAAAGAATGTGCGCGCTACCGGTTGTTTCACGCCGCGATTTATTCATTAATGCCGCAATGGCCACAGAGTCTTATAGAAGTGTCTAGAGCTCGTTCGCCTGTGCACACAAAGAAAATATAAGAGAGATTGTTTTATTTTTCGATGATGGTGAGTGTGTGCATATACTTATACGTTTATTTCTTAATTTTTCACAGCGGGGAGAGCAATAAAGGAATCGCACGTTGGTGCGGTTTATGAGGGGGAAACCGCGCGGTATGGTAAAAATAAGGTTTTGCAAGGCGCCTGCGCTGATAAATAATCAAATTGACCTACATGGTTTTATTAACGCGTTAATGATGGACTTGCGAAAGCTGGGGAGGCTTTCTTTATTAGTTCAGAGCGCGCGCGTGCGCCGATGCATCGTGCTTGGTGGTAATTAGAAAATAGTACATTTCGATATGAGTGCGAGAAAGTGATTTCGTCCCCGCGTGGTCGTTTGCGCCCGAGCGAAGCGAGGGTGAAAAGGCCACACGAGGATGAAATCACCTTCTCGTTCATGTATCGAACTATATTTTTTCATACGACGTGTGCAAAGCTCGATTTTGCGAGCACGTTTTTGGCCGTGCGAGCGCAAAAACGCACTTTGCGCACGGAGGGTGGAAAAAATATTGTCGTATTTCGGAAATATTAATTTCTTGTTAATTCGCGGCGTGTAATGGAATAATGCGCCGTTTTAATTGAAGAACATTCTTTTTACCGCATATAAAGTTCTTGGCTCTCTTGGGCAAGGTGTTTAATTGGAGGCTTACATTTCTTAAAAATAGTGTCAATATTTCGATATTGTTGCGTTGCCATAAGAAATGCACTAACAAGGTATAATTTTTTTTTACACTTTAGAGCACACGGATACTCGGTTGTGAAATTATAAAAAATTCAACATGAAGAAATATGGCTAATGGGGTTTTGTCAAAAGAGTATAAATTTTGAGCTATCGGGTGCTTTTAATGAAGTAATAATACGAACGCCCTGTAACGATGAAAATAAAAAAATTCTGAAAATGTTAAACAAACTCTACATTTTAACCCCCAGAGAGCCAGAGAAGAGAACAAAACCTCGCGGCGAACTTCAACTTCACGCGTTCATTATTAAATTCCCGCCTATACACCTCTCCCCAACTCTTCGCTGTACACGTAACTCGGCTTCCCACAAATAGATTTGATTTATAGCATCTTGTATTTCTGTATAAATCACGTACATTTCATTTCAATTTCTCCGCCACGTTGAATCAGTCTCAACTGTTTACTCTGCGATCCTCACTAAAATTATCATTATCATACAAATAAGCCTAAATTTGGAAAAACCTCAGTGGATATAAATAAATATAAATAAATTTAAACATCAAAATAATACTCAAACTTAACTTTATTTTCGTAATAATTTTTAAGCAAATGTTACAATATTGTAATGAAATCTAATATAATAATTTAAATCTATATATAATTTACCTGTAACTCTTTTCCAAATGAATATTTCTTTTCATATAGTATGATTTAGTCTTCCCCCTCGATTCATTTTTCAATCATCAAAATTCAAAAGCACACTTTTCTTTTCTGAAAAAATGCCAAGTCGCCCCGTCGCCCGCGCAAACTTTTCAAACTTGTGAAGGTATTATACTAAGTATTATACAATAATACTGATATGTATGATACCGAGGTATTATACGCGCACAACCCTGGCTTTGCCGGTGTGCCTGTACGCGCATGTGCTGGAGCTCGTCTGCTCGTTTGTCTCTTTCTCGCTGGCGCTCGGCGCCGCATCCGCACCGGCTTTCTCGTGCGCAAGCGCTTCGACGTACGACAAGGAAGGTATACTCGGTAGTTCATGATGTTCGAGTTGCTCTGTTGCTGGAGGAAGGTGTTTGTTGGTGTCCAGGAAGTCATCCTTGACGCCGATGCTATACTTCTGTGCGATGCTGCTATTAAATGAGGGAACACACTACGAGGTTATGTTGCCATATATGGCTATATATGTGAGTTCGTTATAATTATCTGCTATGCACACATATTTTTTGCTTGGGTTTAACCTTATTGTTTTTTAGCTATGGAATGAGGTTTCGGTGCACACATGAGCGAAAGCTTTTCATCCATACTGCCGCAGATGCTGGTTAGATACTAGAAGGACAATCCCTTAATGTTTGTTGTCCATCTCTCTATTTCAAGTGATTGTATTTAGCTGGTTAGTACTATTTTAAAGTTTCGATATTTGTACTGTGGTTTAAACTAGTGTTCTTCTTCTAGGTGATGTCCCATTCAGTGTGATTGTGTAATGCCTAAGCGACTCCATCTTCATATGCGTTTGACGGATTGTTGTGGGTGTATAAGTTATCGTTCCCAGGGCTTATTCGAATTAACATCCAATATCCAATTACAATGAGTTTATAATTGTTTCTGATTTGTGTTTCAGGTGATTTATATAAACCTCGTACGGAATACAGTTTATAACTGCCCTACAAGATCTTTTCTTCGTGTCGTGAAAAATATAAGTAATGTGTTTCGAGGGACGTTTATAGGCTACCTAGAGCCTTTTCTTCAATCTAGGCTTTTATATTTATAGATCTTCTGTTCAACAAAAATTTCCTCTACATTGGTCGAATAAAAGTAAAGTACATAGCTGTTGTAACATCAAAAGTTGATGTTTCAGTATATAATATGTAACAATATTGCATGATATAATTCAATACACGGGTAATTGATGATTTCTTCATCAATTAATAATTAAAATAATTTTGCAATAACAAAAATTTTATAACTAAATATGCATGTTATTTTATATGTAAATTTTTTTAAATCTGCTATGAAATGCTAAAGTTTTAATTGGCATGGTTTAACTTAATACTGTACGAATCAATTTCTGTATCGATCTACAATGACATATTATGTGTATGATATTGCATGTTATCGTAAACTGCAGTAATTGATAATTTCTTTATCAATTTATAATCAAATATCGTTTTGCATATGTTATAATATTGCATGATTTTATTTAATACAACAGTAATTGATTTCTTTACCAATTAATAATTATCACAATTTTGTATGATACTTAATCATATTTATTTATATCCATTAATAATTTTTTTTCTTTTTTTTTAAGTAAATGTGCATGTGATTTTATAGATAAATATTCTTTTAAATTTGTAAACAAATCATGTAGTTATAATTTTGCATGGTATTATTCAATATTGCACAAATCGATTTCCGAACTGATCTGCAAATATTATATTTACGATACAGCATGTCGTCGTATAATACTGCAGTAATTGATAATTTCTTTATCAATTTATACTGAAAGATCACTTTGACAACTTCGTATGAAATTATTTAATCTGCAGTAATAGATAATTTATGTATTGATCTGCAATTAATTTTTTTTTGTAACTAAATTTACATATAATTTTATAAGTAAACATTTTTTTAAATTCATAAACAACTGCTATAGTCGTAATTTTATATAGTACTATTTAATACTATTTAATTCTTGTAGTTAGAATTGTGCATGGTTTTATTAAATAGTGTAGGAATTACATTCTTTATCGATCTGCAATGAAAGGTTACGTTTATGTTTATGTTATTGTAAAATTCACATATTGTATATTTGAAAATAGCTGTATGAATAATTTAATTTATTTTTGGTATTGCATTTTAATTATATTTTAGTGTTAATGCATATATCTGTATACATCTATATATTGACATCGAATGAAAAAAAAAAATGAGTACAAAAAAATTGGACTGTGGAGCGAGGGCGCTCAGCTCCGCTGATTTCCCGTACTGGCTCCGTCGGGCTTTCATGGTCCGACAACCATATCATGGCCACGGCGACGGCTGGGGCACCGGCGGGGCTCCTTGACCCCCTGGTATTAGCAAACCTAGCATCATTGGTGGTGGGCGCTGTTGCAGTTGGGTCGGTAAGCTGGTCGCCGACAGGTTCCCGCAAGTCGTCTCGGGTGGGGGCATCTGAGTGGGTTCCCTAGAGGGGGAGGTGGCGCTTCAGCGGCCACTTTCTGCGCTTCTTCTCAGCGCGTTTTCGATGTTCGGCAGTTATTTGCCCTTTCTGGAGGCGGTGCTCCGAGGAGAGGCTAGCCTGGTGGCGTTAGTCCAACTCATTAGCCAGCCGCTCTTCGTCTCGGGAGGCTTCGGCAGCACGCTGCTCCTCCCTCCATTAAGCGAGGTGGACGCTTTTAAGCTAATATTGAGATCTACGAGATCCGGCAGCCCTACTTATGCACTGAACTGCAGCCAAAGAGCGGTCGAGGCGGGCGAATCGCGCACTCTGACCTGCCGAAGGTGGATGACCACCTGTTGCTGGCTCGTGCAGGCCCGGATGGCTGTCACCCTCCTCAGGATATGCGGAGGGTTGGGAGAAAGGTGTTGGGGGATGGCATGGCGCGGTAGTCGCGCTGGGGGTCTTTGTACCGTGACGTTAGGACCCCGCGTGCCGACTTCGTCAAGCCGAGCTCGCGGTTTCATGAGTTTTTGCACCATCTGTGAATCTAATTTTTATATTACCTTTGGTATTGATGACCCGTAAAGAAAGAGGCGCCACATTCTAATTGTTTTTTTACACATAACATTAAAAATGCACTAAATATAGATTACTTTTCTTGTAAATTATTTCTAAGTTTAATAAAATTAATAATTTGCTGGAATGGCAACACTATATAAAACAGCTTATTGTTTTATTACAGAAACATTAAATTCTTAGTGTACTCATATCAGATCTATCTGTAAATTGATTGCATTTATAGCCATGAAATTTTTGTTGCCATTTCTATAGCATTCTAATCTTTATTTCTTATCATAATATTCTTTTTCAATAAAACTGACTACTTGCGGTTATGACAGTTGATTTCCAGCTTTAAAAAATGCTCTCTTAGAGTAAATATTACATGCAATACATGTTCAAAATATACTTGGTAGATTTGACAGACACTCACTATTCTCACTACATTGGTTACCACGTTTGTTCTTCGGGAAATAATACTGCATCTAAAATATACAAGCCACCTGTCATAGTGTGAGCGTGTCTGCTACATGTAGTTAATAATAGAGCATACTTAAATAATAGTATGTAAAACAATTTTTGTTTTCATAATTTTCTAGAGATATGGATGTGCGACATTTTTTATAAAAGAAGTCTGCCAAGGGTTTTCTAGTTAGAGAGTTTTACTGTTGTACGATTTCCAGGAGAAACCAAAGCTATTCTAATTTAGCGCCACCAAGCAGCTAAATATGGGCTATTGGGCTGACTCGTTCGTATCCTTGCGCGCATGCGTACGGGCCCGCAGTCGACGGTCCCGGGTCCGTGGTACTCGTGGCCTACACGCTTGTTGATGGCCGTACAGCTAGCTGGCGCCAATAGTTACAAAACTGTGGCGCCCGAAGGGCTGGCCTTGCTGCTTGTTCGTGCTTCATGCTTCCATGTTTTGACAAGTGCGCTATGGACTCCATGTTATTGCGACTATTGCGAATATTGAGTACAGTTCCCTCCGGCTACGAGTAAGTTATAACGATTATTCTCACGGCGACGGTACAACGATGACAAATCTGGGACTACCTAAACAGCGATGTCGTCGAAGAAGCAGTTTTGGTAAATTGACGATAGTCCTAACCTCTCATCATATTGGGCTACTAGTACTTTATCATTATAGATTCCGAAACTAATCTGTTAAGAATCTTCTTCCTCCAGATAAAGTCAGGTAAAGTTATATGAGCAGATTAATTAATTGATTCTTTTCAGATGTGTACTTCTCTGTGGTATGCCTCCAGAAAAGCTGTTACATTGACCAGACTTCCTCGAGGACTTCAAGGCAACATAACCTCCAGCTGATAGTGTTAGTACTTGCTTCGCTGTTTCTCCTACATAGCTGCTTTTTCTGCTATGGTCAACGTCTATATGTTGCGGCAGTGATCCTGTGGCTGCTTTTTCTGAGACAATGCGCCTTGCTGCTAGAGGTGATGAAATTGGGCTTGAGGTATTTTCGAAGTAACGGTCGCTGCATCTTCAGCATGCAGAACTACTAAAAGATGTTGCAGCACTTGTACGACTGGTCGTCACTGAAGGGGATCATTGAGACGAAGTACTTTTGCAGCTGCGTTTTTCTTGAGATGGATGCTGCTGATGGAGTTGTGCCAACCTTGAGATGTCAGTGCCAACATAGCTACTTTTTCAAATTTTATAGCCATCGATAAAATACCATGCCAGTGAAACAGCATTTTCTTCTGTCTGCTCTTCTGATATCAGATAAGTGATGCACGTCATTCTAAATTTTATTTGATTTTTTATTATTTTCATGTAGACAGAATAGTAAATAAATCCTATAGAAGTACGTCAGACTCTCTATAATGATTAATAATGTACTGATAATTTCTTTATCAAACTACAATTAAATATCGTTTTTATAAATTTTGCATGTATTACTCAATGGCGCAGAAATTAATAGTTTTTGTACAGATCTACAACCAAATATAGTTTTTATAGTGATTATTTTGTAATAGTGCAGTAATTGATGATTTCTTTATCAATTTGCAAATTGATATGGTGTTTATAAAGTAACCTGAGCCTTCTTTCACTTCAGCAGTAGACTTGTTTTGCTAAGGTGAAAACCTTAAAATGATTCTTTCCTGAAGTGGAGCTTTGGCAATGCTAATGGGTAACCTGAGCTGCCAGTACTTTCTACCTAACCTCTATATTTCCGTCTATCTACTCCCTTATTCCTGGCAGTTTGATACTGCTCTCCTCATCCCTAATATTAGACACGTTATTTATATACTTTGTTCTTCTTAAGGTGAAGAGTTCCTGAAGATGACCACACTTTGAAATGATTGTACTCTCCTCGAGAGAAGCCAGTGCAGCTACAATTTTCCAAGGATATTACCGAGGAGAAGTGTAGGAGATGGTGCATTTAAATCAAGTCCATGGTTCCGCAACAAACTCGAGTAAGTACTACGCTGCAGATTGGGACTTTATTCTTTAGTATACTTGAACCGAGTGACCAAATTTCCTTCTGCCTGCTCCTCTATTCCTGGCAGTTAGATACTGCTCTCCTCATTCGTAATGGTTGCTTGACACATTATTTATATATTCTATTCTGTCTAAAATGAAGAGCTCCCGCAGAAGACAACACATCTTCACATAATTATAGTCCTCCCGAAGGCTGCCAACGCAGCTACAACGTCCTGAGAACATCGGGAGCCGAGAAATGAGGGCATCATTTACATTCATCACTGCTGCTGGAGACATCTTTATACCACCAAGCCTGCATATCTTGGTACCATCCACGCATCACTGTTGCACAAAACATGTGCACAAAACAGAACTGCTTGGGGTGAGGTAGTCTAGTAAGGTAGTATTATTCTATTTTGCGATCTATGTACACACACACACACACACACACACACACGCACGCACGCACATACACACACACACACACACACACACACACACACACACACACACACACACACATACACACACACACACTCAATAAATAGTAACGATGCAAAATAAAAAAAGAAATTATAAATAATGATAAAAACGATTTTCTGTATATAATGTGACTCATTTTAAAATTGTATTCATTTCTTTTTTTCTTTCAGAGTTTTGTACTGGAATAAAAAGCGTAAACATTTATTTTTATAAAAAAAAAAGAACTTATTTTACAAATTTTTTATTTTCAAAAAATAATTTAACAAAAAATAAATTTTTCAATGTTGTATTGCTTTATAATAATTTTTATTCTTCACATATTTACCTATGTAAACTTTATAGTATTTTTAATTCTCATTAAATACTTACCGTTTCAGATTTAAGTGCAACAGACATCATTCCTAAAAATGATGCACCATGTTTTTATTGTAGAAAAGCACAAAAAATCAACTAAAAAATAAAGTGCAACTACTGTTGATCTTAGCCAATTTAATGGGAAAACATAGACGTATTACAATCGTATTACTGATTTTTGTTATTCTAAGATTTGATACCAAATTGTTAGTCATTGGTAAGTTAGACGATGTACAATCAAATGTCGTTGTTATTTTGCATGATTTTATTTAATACTGCAGGAATTGATAATTTTCATCTTAATCAATTTGCAGTCGTAAATCGTTTTTAGAATTTTGCATATTTAATTTACAGGTATTGCTAATTCTTTACTGATCTGCAACACAATATTATATTTACATATAAAATGCATGTTATAGAAATCGATGCCGTTGATAATTTCCTTATTGATTGGCAATGAAATATTACTTTTATGATATTGCATGTTATCATAAAATACGTGCAGCAATTGATAATTTATCCATTAATTTGCAGTCATAGATAATTCTAATAATTTAGCATGATATTGATATAAGTATTTTTTTATTTGTCGATTATTGACAATATTCTTTACCGATCTTAATATAATATATGTATAATATTGAATGTTATTAATATTAATAGTTTTTCACTTATCATTGTACAATCGACTACAAGTGCTATAATTTTTCATAATTTTGACTCAGTATGGCAGTAATTGATGATTTTTTTACTGATAAAGTTTTTGATATTTATCAAATACTACTTTTCTGATTTTGCATGTTATAGAAATGATCTTAATCAATTTGTAGTCATAAATCGTTTTTA
>JAPYZP010010361.1:0-18118 GCA_030522985.1 Torymus sinensis
GGGGGGGGGGGGGGGGGGGGGGGGGGGGGTACTTTGGTGATGGGTGGCAGTCAGATTGTGCTTTGCTAATAATATTTTTTTCAGGTCTTCTTCTTTTTCTTTTTTGGCTAGTGCTCGTGCTGTCATCACCTGGTGGTTAGGGCTAACGTTAATTAGCGCGCTACGTGCGCCACCTTTTGCAATTTTTTTTTAACTTCTTTTGAGATTAGAGATCTAGATTTGAGACCACCCCTCCACCCCTTTCAAAATCTAGAATATCTATAGTCAAATATAAAATTCAAAGTCTTCCAATACCAATAGTAAATCGATATGTCACTATTCTATATATTTTGAAAGGGGTGGACGGGTGGTGACGAAGACAATCGACTTCTGACGGACGTCGAAGTGTGACGTGTGACAGATTTGTTCAACCTATATATATATGCTTTGAGCCTCTAAATGTATTACTTTTTTATTACTGTTAAGTATATAGCTTAAGTTACCGCTGCAACATAATCAGATAAGACAAGGCCAATTAAAAATGATGAAGAAGGACGGGTGATCTTGGACACTTTGTATTAGGGAAAAAAGGAGGAAATGATATGAACAATGAGTACTAAAATACGCGTTTATGGTTGTTGTTCTTGAAGAAGCTCCTCCATTGATAAACTTTTTCCGCGAGCGGACCGCTGGCTGGCATCACACGCTAGCCCATTATATGAACGCGCGGGGCGCTCTCGGCCAATGTGGGTTACCGAGCTATAGCCGAGGAGAGGCCGTTCTCTCATGTCTCTTTCTCTCTTTCTCCCTTGCTCTCCCTCTTCACAGCCGAGACGCGAGCTCTCAAGGTCGAGGCTGTCCGCGCTTCCGGGTGCCGGAAACACGATCGCGCCTCGGCGGCTCGGTGTCGCGCCTGCTTGTCCCGGAACGAGATATCTGTGCGTGTTGGCGAGTATCGGAATACACGAGTCGCTCGCTGGCTTCGCTTTTGCGAACAGTAGCGATGCTTTGTTATCGATTGAAGGCAGGGCTGTGGGTTCGGTTCATCGCTCGCGTAGAGGAATAATTTTGGAATGCCGCAAATAAGTCGGAGAGAGTGCTTGCTCAGCTTGCTTTGAGCATGAGCACGTGCAGCTAGATCTAGCAAGTCCAGTTATATGTAGAATCAAAGCAATGAGCAATTTCATTGGTTGTGGCTTTGCTCGAGCTTTGTCAATTTCAATGACTACGCTAGCTGCTCTAAACTTACCGTATGTGATACTTGGGGCAGATGTACTGTAGTGCCCTATCTTTTAATTTAGTTCTAGCTGTACAAGTCCGTCGTAGTCTGACTAATTTCATCGCGTATCTACTTACTTTCCCAAAATGACGATTGGCTTTTTATCTTGGGCGGTGTGATGAAGTATATATCTATATTCAAGGCTAAGCTTTCGTGAAGCTATATATTATATTATACACAATATTAATTGTAAGACTAGTATAATATATAAATAAAATTTTAAAGATAATTAACGAAAATAATATCATTGGTCCCATCTCAAATCGAATAGTAAGAGTATGGCCATATCCCAAACCATTTCGAAATTGAGATCTAGTGCTCTTCCACAGGTTCTTCCATATTTGACACGGATTTTGTATTCTTTGGCTACACTAAATTTGCATCTGTTATGCACTACTTGAAAATTTTTCAGAAACCTAATTTTTTATTCACTTTAAAGTCCTCTTTCAGCCCCTGGAGAGTATTATAAAAAAAATTCAAAAAAAGCATGAGCTAATTTTTACTAAGAAATGAACTTTTTAGAAGATTTTTTTAAAATTGGCAGGATCAAAGATGATGTAAATACCTATCCAATTGTATATCTTAGATTAACTATCTACAAAAGCCTTCTGAACCGACAAAGCTAATGATTTGTACAACACGTTCAAAGTTATACTAATACGTATAATTAAAATAACACATTTACAAGAGATTGTGTTAGAAAAAACTTGATAAACTGAAAATGTTGATTGGTGTATATATGATTGAAATAATTGTAATCGAAGACCGACATACTTCAACTCGAAAGAGACCGATGATATGGATCTCGACATGCGTTGGTATCGGTCATGTATTATTTTGGAAAAAAAAACTCATGGAATTGAAAAGGTAAGACGGGAGAGAGAAGGAGCTACTCCATCTCTCCGAGCTGACATGTGGCGCCGCGTCGCTCCCGAATCCGTCCGCCGCGAAGCTTAACATAAGGCGGCGCGCTCTCCCTCTTCCACCCTTTTCATCCTCCTCCGCCTTGCTTCTTCCCCTCCCCGTCTTGGAGCCGTCGTTTCGCAAATCGCCGCCTCTCACGGACGGCGGCTCACGTAGCTGCACATATAGAGCAACGCTCGCGTCTCTCACCCCGCGACGTCCCCTCCCCCTGTCAATGCACAAACGCACGTAGACACACACACGCTAGCTGGAGTGTGCGCGAGGACGAGCAACAGGTACAAGAGCGGAGGCGCCGCTGGCACCCTAAAGCTCGAATAACAAGCTTGTCGGATTCTTACGGAAGTCGAAGGGTCACCGACTCGATTCCCTCTCGATCAAGGTCGCTTCGCACACACTCAGAGACATTTGCACACAGCAGCTGGTATATATGCATGATGGGGGATGGCGGCATTCGAGCCAGCCGCATTCGGCGTATATAGAACCACTCGCGTGCTTATGCTGTGCGCCGCCTGTAAATGTGAGCGATCCGTTCGAAGGTGTATGCGTGCAGCGACGATACGCTTTAAGAGATACGTTCAGCTGAGGTATCTTCTTTACTGCAGCATTTACTTCCCTTTCTTTCTCATTCGCTTATTCGCTTTAACCTACCGCTACCGGAGGCTCGGCAAAGCTTCGGGAACAGCTGATTTATGTAAGGTGGCTATTTGAATTTATATAATATTCTGCTTATTAACAAGCTGCATTTAATCGTATCATTTAATATATTATGATTTAAAGAGCAAATATCAGCCGTTACGTCATGAGCAATCAAAGTAATTAGGTTACGCAATAAAGTAACGATCCGTGAATGTCGATCTCGGCAAGATTATTAGCAAAGCAATTAATGCAGGCGGCCAAGTGACTGTTGGTTTCACGCTCGGCCATTTGCTTAAACCGCGCATCTCCGATCTCACGGCCACTTTCCCTCTCGTCGCACGTGCGCGTTACTCGCACATACGCACCGGTTAAGTGCTCGCGGAAATCCGCCGGTGTAGCCTGCACACGCGGTCGCAAATAAGTTTCGCGCGTGCCGACTACTCTCCCTCTCTCCATCACACACGCACGCTCGCTCTCTCGTGACACACAAGCCGCCTGCACGTCATCCGCTCAGCTGAGCGAAACCTCTTGTCTAGACGCTTACCCGCGCACTCGCACACCTACGCGCGGCCCTCCCGCCGTCTTCATCTCACCCTTCAGCTGGTCTTCGCCTCTGGCGCGCTTTCCGGAGCGGCGTGTCTATATAGCACAGGGGGGAGGGCCAACTCCGGGGGCTGAATATGCGAATACGTGCCAGCGTTCGCACGGGCTGAACGAAAGGGAAAACGGGCTTGCCCGGCTTCCGCTGACTTACCGCTTCTCTTTACGGACCCGCCTGTGCGCCAGTCTGTCTATGTGTGTGTGCACCTACAAGCAATGGATGCATAGAGAGAACTTCTCGCCAAGATTTCACGTGCGCTGCAGTGCGCCTTTAAGCGGGATTCAAGGAACTTCGGGAAAGAATTCCTCTCTATCTCGGGGAGGCTTATTCAATGTGTAGGCAAAATATTTTTTCCACTTTGCAACGATTTCACGAAATGTTTTCCAAAGAATTTATATCTATGATTTTTTCATAAATTTTATATTTATTATTTTTCAAACCAAAAATCCCTTTTTATGAGTGTTAAGTTCGACACTTCTATGAAGGAAAATTCATTTTATTATTGAAAGTTTATTTGATGATGTGCACAAAATCATCCATTCAAGTTTAATTGCAATGAATTACATCGAACGTTTAAACATCTTTTATCTATTGAATTATATATTTATATTCTGAAAAGTGAGTCGAAAGTCAAATTTATAAGTTTTCTTCCGTGATAACTGACCAATTAATACTTTGATTATGAATTAATTGATTTTGTAATGTCACAGGGATCTGCTCTATTGTATACTCGAGCCCGAACGCATCAGCGTAAAAATAAGAAGGAACTTTTCGGGTCCGTGAGCTCGGATCTCGATAGTCGCATATTTTTTATGCGACTTGTTCATTTCCGTCGCTTCATCATACTCTCATACTTAACAACAAATAACACTATTTCAATTTTTCCGTACTATGCAATCTAGTTCGTTACATAACAATGTGGCAGGGTAAGTTGCAACGATCGACTTAAGGATGATCTCTTGGTCGAAACCGCAGTTTTAGAATTTTTAATTTTTAAATAACGTTTTATTAATTTGATAATCCAAGAGTAAGTACATGTAATAAGTATAACTTGAAGGAACAGAAGACAATTTTTTTTCACACAAATTGTAGTCACTATGCTATTGTTACATTAAAAACCAAAACTTCAATAAGTTCTTTAATTTCTTTTATTTTTTATCAAAACTAAACGAAATAAAGCTTATTTTGTTCGTTAAGAAATTTCAAGGCGAATATCCATGGGAAAATTTATGATACGAGTTAGCAGTACGGCACAATATTAATTTGTTTATTAAAACTTGACCTTGCTTTTCTTAAACAAATGGATACTGTGCCGTACTGGTAACTCATATCATTAATGTTCCCATATGGATACTCCCCTTAAAATTTCTTAACGAACAAAATAAGCTTTATTTCGTTAAGATCGAATAAAAAGAAAATAATTTCGGAAACTTACTGAAGTTCTTTAATTGTAAGAATATCATAGTAACTATTGCCTGAATTTGTCTGAAAAAAAAAAATTATTTTATGTTCCCTCTAGTACATATTTGTTACATATACTAACTCCTCTTGGAATACCAAATGAATAAGAGATTATTTAAAAATAAAAAATTCTAAAACTGCGGTTTCGATCAAGAGATTATCCTTAAAGCACGAAGAGCCGCTTCTCTCCACTCCCTCATCCCGACTCCAACTCTCTCCGATCCGCCTTATACGTGCCCTTCGCGCGCGCACTTGCCCCCTTCGCATCCCTGCAGGTCTATAGGCGCAAACGCCGCCGACATGCGATACGACCACGCCAACAAGTTTAAACGTCTCTTTGACCCACTGGCCGAGAAACTCGCGAGCAAGCGCGTCTACCCCAACCCGCGGCGTATACTGAAAATCGTCGCAAACTGCTGCTCACCGCTGGGGAATAGTTCCTCTTTATTTTTTCCTTCTTTCTTTCACTGTCTCTCACACACATACACATGTACGCTCGCACACTTGCCAACTCCCTCCCACCGAAGATCAATGTCAAGGAGATCATTTTCAGTTGAACTCTCTGTTTTCTCAATTGAACTTCGTCTAGCTATGCGTATCATTATGTAATTATTTATTTTTCAAAGGCACAATAAATTATAAGATAATGTTAAATTAAAGACAAAAATGCAAAGTACATGCAAAGTATAATATCTTTTAAAATCTCTTTTGTTTCTGATTGATTTGCTGCCAGTACTTAAAATAAAGTTTATTATTTAAAAAAATGAATATACACTTGTAAGGCATCATAAGAGGTTATCTATAAAAAAACTACGAAAAAATCACTTCATCGGCCTTAAAAAATGATTGCGCAGAGGGCTCCGTATACGGGTCAGAAGGGCTGGTAAATCGATACTTAGAGCAGCTGACGTGAAATCGTCATCATCGACGTCGACTACGACGGCGGCTGTGTGCGAGTAGCGATTAAGCGGGCAAGCGCGTGTAAAAGGGTTCTTTGGCCTTGAAAGGTATATAGCTACTAACACCGCCGCCACGCGCGAGATCGAAACAGAGGCAATAAATTTCCCGGCGGAGCTATCTCCCTCTCTCTCTCTCTCTCACTTTACGTACACACGCGTACAACGATGGAGCCCATATATAGAGATCCCCGGCGTCTGAGGCTCGTAAAGCCACGGCGGTGCGCTTGCCACCCATCGCACCGATTGATTCGGCCCGCCGTAATAGGCCAAAAGCCCGCCAGACTGAAAGAGAGGGGGAGAGATGAAAGAGAGTTAAGCAAAATAGCGCAAAAACAAAAAGATATTACAGCTCTGATAGCGTCATTCAAATCTCTTCAGTTTTTTAGAAACGGTTGGGTTATTGTCAAATTACCAAACATACAACGTGATCTAGCTAATAGTAAAACATAAATCAATCTTGAAATATTTCTAATATTTTGAAAAGAATTTTGATATAATCTTCAAATACGTTAAATATACATATTTCTATGTTCATAAGCCAGAAGAAATTTTTGTAAAAATTTAGCAACTTGTGCACAAATAATTATTATTCTACTATAAAGAATAACTATTTATTTTTTATAAGGACATTAATTTATTGTTCTTATAACTATGTTCTATGTTACTTACAAATGATAGATAAATTAATATAGGGGAGTCCCGGGCAAGACGGTACAACCGGGCAAGAGGAAACACCTAATTTTGTTGGATATTATACTAGATGACACTAAAACAATAGAGAAAATTGACAGAAAAGAACATTTTTGACTATATTATGAATTCTTCGTGTCTAGAAATAACTTTGACAAAATGGCTCGGTCGATTCAATTACAGTATGTTTTAGCAGATATGTTTTAGCAGATTACGGAAGTAAGCAAATGTTGTTATATCAAAATAATAAGTACATTCAATACTTGTCTTCAGAGCGCTCCCACACTTTTTGATTTACGATTCTAACATATTAAATAGAAATAAATTTATATTAGAATATAATACAACAACAATTTGTTCTAATAAATTTAGCTGAATAACTATGCAAATCACTTATTCGCGGATGACGTTTCCCTCTAACGACTTTAAGCACGGCGATAATTTGTAAATGCATACTTTCACCGAAAAATCAAACAAAAAAAAACATGCAAAAATGAAATTAAACGGGAGGTAAATAGGTGTACTTATTCATCGTATGTGACGTGAGAAAAAGATTATTTTGCTTGGCGTCAGTATACTTATATGGCATGTACAAGCATATACGTGTAGCGTGTGCCTATAGGCAATTGAAGACAGGCGCTGAGAGCGAGACGCCGAATAAGCGCAAGCGTGAGAGAGGGAGAATCATCCGCTTCCGTGCGTTCAATAGACTCGCAAAGATTACGGCGCCTCGCGTAAAACGCCACCGTAGCCACTTCATGGGCTAGGTCAGTAATATTACAACCGGCAGCGTGCAGTGCCATGCGATTAAATGCCCCCTCAATCAGACGCTTGCTCGTGAGCGCGCGCACGTATATACCTGCCTTAGTGCACGTGCCGCGAGTTTAACTTTGCGCGGTTAGACCGCAGTAATCGTTCTGTCTGACTCTGCCTCTGTCTCGCTCTTGCTCTTGGCTAGCACTTTCATTGACCAAAAGATATAGATTCTTTTTATACACTCCTCAGTGAACAAACAGTTACTTTTTATTCACTCCTCAATCACATTTATTTTTAAAAAGGATTATTTTTATTTCTCGATTAAAAACTTGACTTATAACAAATAAACATTTTGAAAAATCGATTACTTACATAAAATCTTAGGATTTAATTAGTATAGCAAAATGTCCAAATAATTATTATAAATATTTTTCCAATTTATATAGTGTCCTGAACATTAAATTACTATACGTAATTAAAAAAGAGGTAACTAAATCGCTTCCAAAGCCCGATTTACTATAAATACCAATTTATTATAAGAAAATCCTTGAAACCAGAGAAAAGCATTGAGATAATCTCGTTAGGGTAATAACGCGCGAAATGTCTGTCTTTCTCAGATAGGTATCAACATCGTTACTCGTAGGTGTGACCTAAGTAGCACTTTTTTGCACGGCGTGAAATTGGTAATGACGCCGTGCAGAGTGCTCTTAGGTCACAAGTATCGTATATTATTTTATATTACTGCCTGCCCTAAGCCCGCTGTCACGCCTATCCGTGCCCTAAGTAGGCAGTCCTTTCCCCGTCTTTTTCCCACCTCACGGTGCAAAAAAAGTACTACTTAGGTCACAGATAGCCGTGACCTAAGTGCGGCCTTAGGTCAATCACTGGAAATTTGAATATTCATCTTCTATTCGCCATACTTATTAGACTGAAAATTTTTAACTATGATGGTTTCCACATATATAATTGTACGCCAACAACACTCTAAGCAACGGCGATGTGTAAAATCATATGTTGCCAAAAGTCATGTATAATAGCTAGATGGTACTTATTAAATAAGAAGTACCTTAAAGACTTTCCACATTTATGCTCCGTGTTATGTCTTCCGTGTTTCCTTCCAGGTATTCCCTGTGACCTACATCATTCCTCTTCTTTTCTCTCCTATTTGTAGTCATACCATAATTTATGTGCATAGATAAAACAGATCGCAATTTGAAATACCAAAACCCAGACGCATCAAAATATTTAAATATATTTAGATAAAGATAATAAGTTATAGGCTACTTTCAATTACTAAATTTTTGACATTTTCAAGCATGATTGCTCAACTTTGTAATTTTTTTTTTAGGTAAAAAAATATATTTGAGTTTTTGCCCACATTATTTTATGCAATAATAAAAAAACCATAACTTGATTTTTCAATGTGTTCAAAGCAAATCCGTGATCTCGAGATCTGAGAGTTTCTAAGCCTAGCGACTAGACAATACATGTGTCCGAATTAAATTCTAATTATGCATGCGATAAATCTCTTATTATGTGATGATGGACATAAAATGCCAAGCAATTAGTTAAATAAACAAAACGATGCGTACAATAATAACGGTTTCGCTTTTTTAACGTTGTAGTATCCCTCGAGGATAACACTCTGCTGATGTTCGCAATAAACACTTTGGTAAGATGTTGAAAAAACGGGCAGACTAACGAGAATCCGCCTGAAAGCTTATGCATCGTAAAGGGTTTTTCCACTAGGTAAAGAAAGCTGTTTGCGCCTTCCACTTAACGATCTCGTGGTAGCACATTGCTACTTTTGACCTATAATATGTAATTAGTTTGGTAACTTCGGAATGCCGTTAAGTATATATAGATATAGGCGTAGAGGTTGATTGGGAAAAAGAAAAGCAAGACTGATGTCTATTTGCTGCGAGGCTGCATATAAATAAGCGTGCGATCCTCCTTGAACTCTGAGCAGACGCATGCGTAATAAGTGGCACGCTCGCGATTGAATGAACCTGGCTGTGTGTAGGCATAGTTGAGTGAAGGTGGCATTAGTCGCGTACTTAATGGAAGACAGACGTGCGCGGTGTGACGTGCGGCGCCGGCGAGGCATTAATTGGCGCGCAAACAGCTGTTGTTCGCGATTCAATAACTCGGCTCGGCACTTTCATCGGGGCGCCGCGGCCGGGACGTTTTATGAATGACTCGGTCCTTCCCCCCCTCTGCACGGCGCGCTCTCAAAGCGATCGTAACCCGCAATCCAGCGGAGGGCCAGGGAGAGGGAAGTGCAGCGCTCGGGGATAGTTAACGGGAGCGTTTAGCCGAGGCGGTAATCAACGGACACGCGGCGCAAAACCCTAGAGCACTCGCTCGGCGTATTGGTATGTAACGCGCGCGCTAACGGCTTAATTAATTACCCTCGCACGAGCACGCGACAATCAATGCGTTTATATAGCGCTGCAGCCCGGCTGTGCAGTATATCCCGCCGGCTCGCGTGTCGCGTGCGCTCGTGTTGTGCGCACGTGTATACGTATACGTACTTATACCGCCGCCGGCAGCACGTGAGTAATTCGACTCGGGCAGGCGAGCGCGGAAGATGTGCGGTAATCGATGTCGCGCCACAGCGGTGATTACCCTTTTGTTTGCCTTCAGAGAGCGTCGGCCTTGCCGCGGCAAACTGATTTCTCGCTCGCAGCCTGTCTGCATACATGTGTACCGCGCGCTTCTTTTGAAAGCGAAACTTTTTGCTTTCGACGCCGGCCTCGTAACGGCCGATCCTCTCTTTCTTCCCTTTCAATTTTACGAGCGCATTCACTTGCTCACCCTCTTCACTAACTCAATAATCAAATATCTTAAATCGAATCCTTTTACTTGTAACAAGTTACTATCTCAAATAAAGACTAGATTACCATTCAACAAATGAAGTGGACTTTTTAAATGAAAATCGATGAGTAAACGTGAATGTCTGTCGAGTTTTAGTTACAACTTAATTGTGATAGAGAGAATTTCCCGCAGATTTTTCGCCTTCGTTAATTGACCGTACACCTTTTCAGGGACTCGAAAAACGCGTATGGCGCGCAAACGCTTTTTTAGTCGTTAAACAAGTTAAGGCATTGAACGCGCAGTATCGTTCGATTGGCAATTGGTTCGGAACCGCGGAAAGGACTTTTTGAATATTGCTGGAAATTCTCGATAGACATTTGCACGTTCGCGCCATTCCACGCATTTATCAACTCAATGACGCGTTCATCTCCTCTGTTATATACACTTTTTAAATGATATTCCTAATGATATTGTAATATTCTCGCTAAAGAATTCTTGTTATCTTGGTTTCTCTTACTTATATATATATATGTTTAAGGCCCTAAATGATGCGTGTAGATCTAAAAGCAGGCCTCTGCTGCATCCTTCCATCTAGAAAGTAAAATCATTTTTTAGTTGAATCTACTTTACAATCTATACATAATGATGTAGCGTTGATTTAAGCTGCATGAGAATCGAGCCGGTGGAAAAGCGATTTAACTGCGAAGCAATCGATAAGCGCATAAATATATCTAATGACGTCGATTTCATTCATGAGTGCAGTAACCCGAAGAAAAAAAAGAGAGAGAAAAAGAAGAACATTGCGGAAGCCGCGAGTAGGCGCACGTGCGATAAGCCTTTTATCGTATACGGCATGTGGCGGCGGTGATTCGAGTAAGCCGATAAATTAATGAGCACGTTGCACGCGCCTCGCGGCGTCTATAGCCGATGACGTAAATAATAGCCGAGAGCGCAAAGGCGCGTCACACGCGAGTACATAAAAATGCGATTACTTCCCCTCCGTATAAATAAACGGCCGGCTCGTCGGCCCCGTCGAAAATGACGTGTATTATTGCGCAAGCATGTGCGGCACGCTCGCACACGTGCACGCGCTCGCGGAGCGAAGAAAGTTGGCCTTGATGGAAATTGGTAAGGTCATCGATCTTCGCCGCCTGCACCTGAGACACATCAATGGAAATGAGCACGCGTACGTGTAAGTGAAAGAGATAGAGGGCTTTGCATTTCCGCCGGCATTACTCAGCTTATCTGCCTGCGTCGTGCGCTTATATGTCGAATCAAATATCTCCCCTCTCTCTCTCTCTCTCTCTCTCTCTCTCTCTCTCTCGCTATCGCCTTTTTACGTCCGTATCTGCGGCTCGGAGTCGAACGCACTGAAAAATCAACGGATGCATGTAATTTCAAGGTCGCCGACTACGTAATGCGACCTTGTTGACATTTTTCTTTTTTTTCCGCTTTTTTCAATGGATTGCGTGGAGGTATGCAAAATATTTTAAAATCCTCACGTGTGTTTCACTGCGTTCAACGAGAATGCTTTCGAGCGAACATTTTTGCGCTTGTTATATATTTCATTAAAATGTAAAATACCATAGTTATTTTCTTCTTTATTTTTAGAAAAGGTCTTTTTGTATTCTATATATTTATAACAAATTCAGTGCCCTCAAAATAAAAGTGAATTAATAACAATATATAATTGTTTCTTTTCTTGGATGCTTGTGAATAAGGTTGCTCATTTAGGTATACGTCGTTTATATCGCTCCGTGCGCTTGTTACTGTCTACTTTGCCTTTTAAAATGAGCAAGCAGCAGTAAATCAAAGCGAGGAGTCTGCGTGTGTATTTTGGTCGGGCGGCTAGCTTCTTTTCGGTTGCTCTCTTCTATTTCTGTCTATGTCGCGCTTGTTTTGGCATGCCGCATTATACGCTATATCACGTCGAGCAGTGATTGTTATGGGCCTCGCGAGGCGAGTTTAATATAGAGACAGTGTGTAGCCACCTCCACAGGTCGGAGAGCAGAGTGCGTTGACCCAGTGCGTTGGCGCTTGCGTAATCGCGCGACACGCGTTGATAATTTTGGCGACGCTCGCGTGCAGCTCCTCATATCTTGTCGGTCTTTGGCGCTTTTATGTCTAGCGCTGTGTCAGGGTCGAGCTCGTTAGTTTTTCTCCCCAATGTCACAGCTTGTTATGCGCGGCTGTCATCTTCGGACGAGATATACAGACCAATTTTTCCGACATTAAAATTCAAACTAATTTTAGGTGTTTTGTAAACAAGTCAAAAGTTTGGAAAACATTTAGTATAAAAGGAAGGTTAAGAAAGTATGTTTCTTTTCATAGAGTCAGCTGGGATTCTCAAATGCCATAATAGTATAGAGACAAGTGCAGAGGCTGTCCCCCGGCACGCATAGCTTATACGCTCTCGAGCACGTGGATGCGGCATAGTACAATCTCCTTGTACACATACACTTATAGCACAGCGACGACCTTTCAGCCGTCTCCCTCTAGCTCGCACTTTCCAAAGTTCCGGGCAAGAGAGAGAGGGGGGGGGGGGGGGGGGGGGCCGGGGATGAACCCGGTGTTCGTTGTACGAGCTGCCGCCTCGTGTATTCGCGCGGGGGGGTTAAACGGCTTCCCCGACACGCGGTCAATAGTTTCCCAATGCCGCCGCCGCCGCTGAAAGAGAGGAGCGAGAAGGACGGAAGGCGGCCATGCGATCCTAACGTGCACGCGTATATAGACGCTCGGGCTTCCGTCGGCTCCCAGAGGCGATGTCTTCCTTCCTTCCGTCCCCGCCTCGACATTTATTTGGCGCGTGCGGGAGGGGGAGGCGCGCGAGGCCTCGACCTTGCCTCTCTATGTGGGCCAGGAGGGCCGAGAGCAGCCTCTAATCCCGCGTGCTCCTTGCAGCTGTGGGATTGATCCCTCTCTCCTTTAACTTTCCCTCTCTCCCGGGGGGCGCGTGTCTCCTCGTCCGCGCCGGATAACAGCCCGCTCCCGTCCCCTTTATCTTTTCTCCCGCTCCGTCTTCTTCGATCGGCCTTCTGATTTCCGATCCGCGTTCTGTACCCGTCAGCTGCTGCTCCGAGGCTTGCCTGCACTTGTTGCCCGCTCGCGCGCTACCAAACTGAATGGAACGACCGATAATGATTCTATCTCTGCCTGTACACGGGGATGATGCTTATCGCAGGAGGCCATTGCGCTTCCGCCGCGCCGGGATTCAATCGGCGATTCTCCTATATATACTCCATACTTCCCTCCATCTTTTTCTTACATTCATTGCGTCTTTTCGATCGTCCGGCTTTTTCTCGCCATTATTATACTCTCCTGTTATTGGGATGACAAATTTAGAAATTCAATTTTCTATACATATTTATATTACCTATAAATGTATACAAAATTGGGAACATCCTCAATTGGGTGACAAACTCTGATACGGATAGTAATTTTATTTTCAAAAAATGTTTAAAAATGAACTTTTTCAAGCATAAATCATTTTGTCAGGGGAAATCGCACATCTCTTAAGAAAAAAGAAAATAATACTAGAGAATACAATTTCTTCAAAAATTGCGCATGAGTTCAAAAATGAGCGTAAAATACGCAAAATACTGCTATTGTTGAATGTATTTTCTAACTGTATTTTACACTTATATGTCTTTGAACTGGTGTAACTTTTGAAGAAATCAACATTTTTATCCAATAACAAGAAAAAAAGCTCGTAGCTTGTAATTTAAAAAAAAATTTGTTGAAAGGACTTTTCTTGACAAAGCAGAAAAACTTGGTCTGGTATACTTGATGAGTGGAAGTACACTTGATCACTAGCCAAGAAAGAATTTTTATTAATTTTTTGGAATCCAGTTGTTTTGATGTTTTCTGAGGACATATAATGAATTTGGCCCTAGAAGATGGAATAATGATTCTGTGGAAGAGCTGCGAATCGCGTAATAATCTAAGCTCCCGTTTAGCTTGCAATTGTAGTCTAAAAGCCAAGCTCTGCTCGCGATGGACAATTTGATCCCCGTGTTATAGCTCGTGTCGGGCGAAAGAATCGGGCGTATATCTATATAGGCAGGGGCACATGTCGCTCGGGGCACAATTAAGTGCAGCGCATAAACGAGCGAGGCTCGGGCATCCCCGTGGAATCTCCTGCAGATAATCTCGTTCCAATGGCCTCGCGCGAGAGTCATCAGTAAACATTGTCCCGGCCGTGGCTCCTCGCGCGATTAAAGCCTCGGCGGATTTCGTTGCCGGCCGGAATTGCATAATCGAGCCCGATGAATGCGCTATAACGCCGGGCTCTTAGCGCCGGCGCTCGTCACGCTCCCGGCCACAAAAGGGGAATATATCGCCCGCTCCACTCGTTAATGCCGCGAGCGGGCGAGCGAGCGAGAGAGACGGAGGGAGGGAGAGCGAGAGTTATGAATGGACTTGAACTCTCGACTGCGCGCTCTGCTATTAAGACCATTAGCCGGTCGACGCTTCGGTAGTTAAGCGATGTACCGAGGCGGCGATTCTGCGGAGCACGTGCCAGCCCTCGTGTTTGCCTTTTCCAGTCCGCCTCCGGCGATATATAGTCTCTGCGGCGGCCCGAGGAAAAGAGTTGGCTGGGGGGAGAAGCGCAACAGCCGCGTTCCGAGGTTTTACATTAATGAGTGTTGTGTTGTGTTGTCTGCGGGAGAGAAAGAGAGGGGGAGATAAGCTACCGTACGCGTCACGAGCGCGTGCTAATTGCTTTGCCTCGCTTTGCCTCGCTTTGCCTCGCTTTTCAGGATCGGGGCAGGTCAGTTTACACCCGCAGTCAGCTGGCACTTTGCCTCTCTCTCTTCAACTCACACCTGTTCCTTTTTTTAACCCCCCAAAAATAGAGTCAACAAGTTAGTATAATATATCTATATAGAATAGAGTTTGACTGGTTGTTTGCACTCTCTTTGTAAAAACAAGAGAGTACAGATGATCTGCTGACCGAGTCTCCCGGCTCTGCTCCGCGGCAGTCGTGCGCGGCATTAGCATTTACGGCGAAACTTTTGTCCGCCTCATTTACATTCAAGCAGCTCGCCTTCCTCGCGGCGCATGCGAATCTGCATCAGATGTGCGCGCACATGCACACTGCCGTTAGGTCAACGTGATCCGCGAAGGTTAGCCGTGCAGGCGAACAAAGCGCAATAACCCGATGGCTTGTCTCGCGCACCTGCGCGCCGTGTCGTACAGAGCCCGAGATGCTAATCGGAATACCATGCGTCTCCGTCTTTTTCTTGGGCTTTAAATCCCTGCCGATCATAAATCAAGCGGGGGGCAGCCTCTGTGTATAAAAAGCCGATACTACGCTTTAAATCGTCCTTTTCCGCCGCGTGTGAAAGAGCGGGATAAGTTATTACTTGGCAAGTGGGTCAAGGCAGCGCAGCCAAGGTCAGCGAATATTCTTTTCGCTCCAGATAATCCCCGATTATATTGGCGATAGCTCTGCGGCTCGCGGCAAACATCTGGGCTAAGGTTGAATGAACTTTTTATCCGATTATACAGCTGAGTGTCGGCCCGCTCTCCTCTGCCGGGATACATCTTCTTTAAGAGCCGCGGCCCTTACGCAACAGCCATTAAGCGCGTTAACGCGGGGATATTTTCGTAGCGTCGAAATCCGCCGAGGCGCGCGTCGAATGCCTAACGAGCCGTGCCGCCGTCGCACAGATTGACTCATCGGCGGGGATTTTCCCGGTCTGGCGAGTGGTTTTTCATCGGGCGAGAAAAAGCCGCGCGCTCGCTATACCTGTAAATCTCGTTAAAGACGTCGCCGGCGCTCGAGCCGATGGCTCCCTTCTTTCTCGGGAGAATCGCCGCCGCTGTAGCGGGGATGACAGGTGTCGAGGCGCGCGCCGAGGCATTCCTGGCACGTGCCGCGCGCGACCGCACTGTCGCTAGATAATTTACGAAGCCGAGGGGAGCCGAGAAACTCGAGTCCAAAGCATTAGCGGCGTCCTTTTCTCGCGCGCGCGCGTCAAGGTTCAGCCGGTTAGCGCGCCGGCTAGACGGCGTGTCGCGCGCTATGTATGAATGAGAGACGAGTTCGGCCCGACACGCTTTTTCCCTGCACCGCCGCGACCGATACGTCTTTGTGTATCCTATTCGCTCGGTTAGTCATGCGGCTTGTCGTCGCGGTCCTCGACACTCAATGCGCGCCTTCTTCTTTTCCTTTCAGCCTCGTTCATCTCCCGGCCATTTCAAACTAATGACTCATTCGAGCCGCTAATCTGGCCCATTAATACACGCTTATGTCAATTCATTGACTCGTTGCCGAGATTAATAAATATTGACTCGCGCCGGCCGTTAAATATATGGAAATGTAGCCGCTAGTCGCATAATTTTCTTCGATCAACTGCCAATTTCGATGAAGAATTCATATAAAAGATCCTCATAAAAAGTGAGAAATTTGTGAAAAGCTTTAATTGAGTGTTGAAGGGAGAAACGGTAAAGGAGCGAAAGGCGGGAGGCAAGGGACACGCCTTTACGAGCGCACGCAGCATAATTCAAACGGTTGCCATAGTGGTTGTTCTCGTGCAGCTCGGTCGCGCCGTCGCGCGTACAACAATGTTTACACTGCCGCCATAGTCGAAGAAACGGCGAGCCGCGCGGAGTGAGGCGGTGACAGGTTATTAGTCTACCCGCGGCGTCGCGCGCTCTCCCTCTCTCGGAATAATGGCCTAGTTGTGTGACACTGCCCCAGTGCAAACTGCAGAGCAGACCCGTGCCAGACGCGCGCGCCTTCCTTTTCCCTCCTGCTCGTTTGGCGCTTCGTCAATCGCATGCCGATGCAAATTCACGCGGAGGGGGATATTTCTTATTAATTAATGGCCTACGGATGCGTGCCGGTAGTTCCTCTTTTCCTTTCACATGGCCATTTTTTCTCTCTTCAATAAAATATTCTCTGTAAGATAAATTGCGATTTCACATCCGTATATATAAACCAAAATGGCGTAAGTTAGCGCTGTGTATTTAAATGGAGCTGCTGGCTAAGTCGCGCCATCTTAGCTACCTGTATAGATATACTTTAGTACGTATTTTAGTTAGCTATACACATATACGAATATCAAATGCCAATAGTATATTGCGATACTAATCCCATAAGTGTCCTATTAAGGCATGACATGAAATTATAGGGCCCGAACGTAGCGAGGCTGATAATTCACGTCGTGCAATGGGCCACTGCAGGGACTATAGAGTTTATAAATCCTCCGTCACGCTATTCGTGATGTACTCTCTAGAGTTGAATTAGTGAAAAAAACATTAAATATTAGTTAAAATCACTCCACCGTAGAACTAGTGGATATTCACTCCGTGTGGTAGTGTCAGAGTGCAGCGAGGGTGATGAGCATGGTACTACAATGGGCATACACTTATGCCACGGACAAGCGTGACATAAGTGCCGATATAGAGTTTTCAATTTGTAAGTAAACTTATCTCTTTGAAATGTTTCCACGCTGCAAGCCAATTTTTATAGAATCCAAAGATAAGAATAAACTTTAACGAATAATATAATGAGATATACATAAGATCAAGCGACAGCAATTATTATTTCATGCATAACGAATTAAAGGCCGTCACAAGGCAATACTCATAAAGATAAGGAAATGTCCACGTAATAGGAATGCAGTTTGTAAAGCGAAAGTTATTATATAGACACACTGCCGACGTAATTAAACGTTACGTATTGAAAGCGATAAATTGTTAAGTATCTGTAAAGCTGCTCAAAGGTGTTTCAAAATTCTACGAGTAGCATAAAATTTGGTATTAGCATTCCGGATTCCCACATTAAATCTTGGAGCGGCAGATGATTATCATATATTGGAATATTAAGTAAAGAATAAGGCGAATTTCATTCGATCGGCTAATTACAGTACATATCTCCAAGGGGCAACCGGTAGACGCCTAATCGATTGCATAAATCGAAATTTGAATGACGGCGATAAATGAATTTGAGGGTCTCGAGCGGCGAGAAAATGATTGAGCTGATGGCGCGGTCGCAGTGCCTCTTTA
>JAPYZP010010394.1:0-11887 GCA_030522985.1 Torymus sinensis
CACCGAATGATTCTTAGAACTGGAATTTCGTTTGACATAGTTATTAATTTGTTTAACGTACTTCATGATTGCTACTGTCTGAAATTATCAGAATCAAATATATGAGCGTGATAAATTATTGACATTGAAAATAAATAACGAGAGCATGAAAAAGCTGCGTAAAATAAATCTATAGCCGATTATGAAGCTTCATGTTCTTGTCCTCCTCCGCCTAATTAGCTAACGTTCAACGAGCAAACCCCCGGAAACGCCATAAAAATCGAAATTTGCTGAAACCCAATCCCAACTACACGACGTCCCATTAACAACCGCACCTTATAAATATCTATTATATCGCTTGATCCCGCGACATCAACCATATCATCTCGGGCTTTCTCCTCAGCGGCATCATCAGCATTCACAATACATCGCCGTAAAACATCTCTCCGACCGCCGCGTAAACCTCCATTACCACTATCGTCATCAATCAACCTACCGCCTATTCCCGCTCAGTGTACCACGCACAGATACACACGCACACACGCGAGCGATAAAAGTTCGATAACAAGCAATCCCGCCCGTTAGTCATTCTCCGCGAATAAAATCCTCCACGTACGTATCTTCTATATCTATTCATCCTCCTCCCACGAAATCCGGTCTGTATATATATACCAATACCCACGTGAAATATGAATCGGACCGCCGGATCACAGCTAATCACTGTCCGCTAAACATCAAGAGGCTTACGGATTTCAGGAAGGCCTCGTTGATACGGTGTACGCATATTAAGATACTTGAGGTCACATCTTTTACGTTTATACGCGGGCGAGAAACGGACAGCCTGCGATGCTCAATTCATTAGCTTTTTTAGGTCGAAGGGTGCTGCGCGGCTGTAAATCAATCGGCTTTGCTGAATTAATCCGCCGTCAAGAGAGAACGAAAGAGAGAGAGACAGGGGGGGGGGGGGCTTTGAAAAATATCGAATTTCATTATCATACGCGAGCGCTTTGTCGCTGACCTTCGACACGTCTCGCTTGGGGATGCGGGATATTTTGTTGATTCAAAAAAAAGTCAAAGTCATTGGGGTGTATGTATGTGAGTAGAACAACGTTCGATCATTCCGCTAAATCCAATACCTATATTTGCTCGGGATATGTGAAAAAAATAAAGAGCCGACGAATTTTTTTAGCTTTATTATTTTAATGCCTGAATTACTCGATTGCGGGTTAAACCTTGTTTATATACGCATGCGTTTGTTTAATATACATATATCGTTCGCTCTTTTTCGGTATCCGTTATAACTCGTTATGCACCCCCTCCCCTCTCTCAAGTCAGAATATAGTCGACGGATTTCACGTGCCGCGGATAATCAGAGGGATGAAAAAGTCACGAAACCGCATTGCGGGTGTAGGAATGAATTTCGCACTCCTCCCGATATAACATAACGGGCTGGAAAATTCATAAGCCGCTTCGGAATATGCCGCGATGTCGGCCTTTCGAGTGGCTGCTAGACTGGAAGGAGATTTTCAACTATTTTTTTCTTATTTTTGTGATAGTTTTATATATATATTTGTTGAAATATAGTGAAGCTGTGTGAAATAGAATATTGTCCTTTTAGTTTATAGAGTGAAATAGCATGAACGAATATACGTGAAATACGAGGCTTTATCCATTGAAATCTCCTCTAATCTCTCGGCAATTGTTGAAGTGGCAGAGATCCCGTTGATTCACGACAGTCGACTGTATAGATCCGATTCAGCGAGCTCCGCCCCCGTGAAAAGTCACCAGCTCAACGATACTGGCAATCAAAAAAAAAAAAAAAATATATATATATACCTCACCAGATTCTATTTTTACGAGTCTATATATCTAGCCAACCATAGAATCTGAATGAACCGCCTACGCCCGCGTATCAATAATTATACAGCTATTCGCACTCTTAAATTACTTTAAAAAAATACGACGGATCGATTTTTTGTTTGGATTGAGTAAATGCGTAATTGCAGATAAACAAAGGCGCCATTGTTATATGGTAAAATGACGAAATGTTAATACAAACGATCGGAGCCATACGAACGCGAAAATAGTTGGAGTTTGTTTAAACGCGGCTATTGTTCTTCCCGCGCGGTGTAAATAAATCGCGAGAGTAAGTTGTTTGCTTTTCGCGTTCGCGCACTGGAGCGATAAATTTTGCGGTTTGTTTTTGATCGGAAGAAAAAGTGCCTCGTTTTTACATTATTCGAATCGTTTCTGAAATTAATCTGTTCATCGAAGTTAAGAAATGTGTTTTGAAATGAAACACACTGCTTGTCTCGATATAAATATTTATGGATTCTTATCAGCAAGTTCTAATTTGATGATCTGTTTAATTCTAATTGTTTTCGATTTTCATTTGTTAGAAAATCGAGATTTTCAGTGTCCATTTTCAAACTTTCGAAATGCAATTAGTGAAATTTGGAATGAACTAATTAAATTAGTTTAGAGCCTTATTCTGCTTTACAAACATTTATTATAAGAAAACAGGAAAATCATTACTTGCTGAGTATTTGTAAGATGAGTAAAAATACCAAAAGATTGCTTTAACCTTTTCAGAATGAGATTACAAAAGCAATTGTAAGAATCGCCAGAAATCGGCTTTTCTACCAAAAAAGCTTTTAGAATTCTTTTTTGAGAAGTAGCCCATTGAATTCTACTATTTCTTTTTCTACTGTCAGATCCATTTATGGGAACGGTTGCGCAAAGAAGTCATTCAAATAGATTTTATATAACAATTAAATTTGTAATATGATTAAATAATTTAATTGGAGAGTAAATTACGTGCACTAGTTACGGCTGAGTATCAATTATTGTTTGGCGTAATCCCGCGAGCTTGCGCCATATATTTACATCTTTTTCCATGGAGATCACTCGCTGCACCAAAGCGAATTAAGTTTCCTCTCGGGGATTTGCATATTATACTTATGTAATCTCTATCGATTAGACATGCAAATAAAATGTTATAAACCTAATGCATATTGCGCGCACTTAAAAATAATATAATCCAGGTAAACATACATATTCACGTTCAGAAGTGTATTCTGAATTTATTTTAATTTTTAATGCGTTTCCACCACTCAACTTCTTCGCGTGTTTTTTAACAGTAAATCCTATTATCCATAAGTTCTGTTATTTGATTTTCCTTTTCTTTTTCATTTTATCTTATTTCTTCAACAACAACAAAAAAAGTAGATGCGTCAAAAAAATTTTTTCAGGATAGGCGCATCCACTACGAGGTGAAAAATCGCGCTCTTCCATACTTTATCAGTCTCACACTATTACTCGCACTCGTCTCTTGATATAGGCAGAGGCTTTCCTGCCGCCCTTCTTTATCCATTTTTCTCTATCCCTTTGTTCCTCTCTCTCTCTCTCTCTCTTTCCCTCTCTCTCACTTCTTTTTCTAACGCCAGGATAGTCAGAGAGAAAGAGCAAAGAGAAAGCAATTTGTTAGACGAAAACGACGTTAGTCGCGTGACGTCGCTCATGTCGCGCTGCGCTGCTGCCACGACAGCCAAGTTCGCCCTCGTGAGCGAATGAATGTGAGGGAAAAAAATTCTTCGAAACAGCGAGTGAGTGACAATGGAAGCGCGGTAGTCACGAAGGTTTTTAGGCTTCGGAATTTCATTGACTCTCTTTTTCGAGGCTGCGGATCGGAGCGGTGCCGATAAGTCAATTTTTTTTTTTTTTTTGCCAACCGTACTTCGAACTTTTCCCCGAAAAATACGCACGTTTTCCGCGCATACGACATTTATATTTCTTTTATCGTCAGATTTAGCGTGTGTATCTCAAAGTCTTTAGAAATATTCTATACTTGAAATTGCGCTAATTAAAAACAGCGCGTTTTAATATATTGTTTTAATTAATCAGATGTTTATTCTAATGAATTTTAATGAGGGAAAATTAATTTCATGTATACGCGTAGAGATAGAAATCAGTAAAAATTACAAACCTTTGTAAAATTTATATAACTTTTAATAAAAAGTGCCGAAAAATTTGGTATCAATTTTGGGTTTTCAGGTTTGACTCCGGGTTTATACTTGACGCAGTTTATTGGAATTTTTTACTGATTCCATCCGTGTACACTGAGAAAACAAAGACGCTAGATTAGCTGAAGTCAGGCATGCGACAAACAATTTATAGTTTGACAAACAATTTGATAGTTACTTGAACATTAATGCTATTTCATGGATTTCATAAGCGTCGTCAACAGAAGTATATTATCTCAAAATAAATTAATATTCGTTATCATAACTAGTATGCGCTTCAATCTCGCTATGAAAATAACAGTTTATCTACTATTAATTATATTTATTTAATTTATTTAAATTCACGTCAGTCGTTGCTGCAGAATAAAGTATAAAATTATAACGAGCCTAATCGTTGGCAAGCATCTATTACTATACCGAATAGTTGTACCATCAATCATTCTTTTTGGGACAACAATTCGACACCTACAAAATGCGCGAATTATACAATATTAACAAAGCAATTGTATAATTGCCCATTTCGAGTAATTATTCATATAGCTCATCCACCAATTAACATTCGACCAGCAAATTCAAGCGAGGACAAAACCGCTCTATTTCAAACTTTACATACAGCATTCCTAATGCTGCTATACAAAGTTTCTCCATGACCCAGCGAGCACACAACAATCATTCATATAATAGTTTAATCTCCCTTCTCCCCCTACCTCGACAAAATGTGGATTATACTCGCTCACGAATAGCCGCTTATTATTATACTTTCTCAGCCAACTCACTACATTCATCATTTTCGTGGCTCTCCCTCTCTCCCTCTCTCTTCCTCTCCCTCACACTCTGCCCGAAAAGCACAATAGCCCGTTCATCACAGCCTTATCGAATGTATTTCCCCTCGGCCGACGTGGCCCTGCAGCAGCGGCGAGCGCGACGAGCGGATTGTCGAAAACGGCTGGCCTCACCCTCCGCCCCGCGAGTGAACGCTGCATATTATGTCCATTGTGGCAGCTTCGCCGGCGTCGTTCTGTCCCTGTTTACCGCTCGTCTTGTTTATACACTTCGACGCGTCTCGTTCGTTCATTTTTATTTTCACGGAGTCTGTTCGTTATGGACGTGTTTTGGTTTGCGGTTGGAGCGTATATATTATGTATATTTAGGCAGCAGATGACTCTGTCGATGGTGTCGGCCAACTTTGTTCTGGCATTTGCATCGATGAAATTGGTGCTTTACTTTTATCGGGGACTGTATATCTCTCAGTTTCAAAGGGGTCTGACATTGAATTTTAGTGCGGCCGCGCGTGGCCGTATGATGGCCATTGTTGTGCTACGGATAGACTTGTTAGCATACGTAAATTATTCAATGTATGTTGGTAATAAATGCGTGCAATAACGTACACAAAAACTCAATCAGCCGTGTACAAAGATATGTAAGTGGGCTTATTGAAGTTTACAAAAGTATACAAAGTTACTCTTTGGAATTATAAGCGGAGTGTAAATGTTGAATATTTGAGAGCTGGCCAATTACAGCAGTCATTTTAATGGACTTAACGTTAGAATTCCAGAACTATTATATGTGCGTCATCTTTTCGGAAGCTTAGACCAATTAGATTACTGTAATTTGTCCAAATATGCTAATATTTCGAACTTTTTATTGTATTTCCTAGATTATTTCGAATTTTAAATATTATAATATTCAATGCGGCTATATAGTACCTCATTTATCTGAACCTCACCCGATTTGAATCGCATCAGTAACGATAAACTAGTATTTTTTTTTGTTAAATTTTTTCGTGTTTATCTTACTGCAGAAACTGCAGTTCCCCACTTGGAATATAAAAAACGGTCCACAGGTACGTCGGCGGCCCATACGAATGACTCGCATTATAGAATGTTACGTTAATAATAATAATAAATAAGTATAACTTTATGATTCTTTATTATTTTTATATATAAATGTATATAGTTTTTTTTACCCTTATTTTCATTCAAATTTAAATTGTTTTTTCTACCTGCTTTACTACGCCGAATCAGTATAGAAGTGGATAATTTTCAGCTCGCCAACATTCGTTCATAAAGTATACTTCCTCAACCAAACTTCTTTTAATTTTTATAAACACACTTCGTTTCAAATCGATCAAAAGAAATTTTCAAAGGAAGTATAAAAAATGTACTCTCCCTGTCTCTCTCTAAACTTCGTAAAAATAACTCGTAAATACATAACTCCCTTCCCCCCTCTCCCACGCATTACCGATCACGCATAAAGCTCTCATCGAGCTTCTTTCTTCTTGCCTCTTCCGCTCGAACGAAGAGAAAACAGTTGCCCCAGACTGACAGCTACTTTTCCACCCATACGTCAATGCTTATTTTCCTCCTCTTCATCTGCTCATCCACTTTGGCACTGCCAGCCTCCAAGGTAATTCGATTTTGAAGCAAGAGAAAAATTGGCCCAAGGAGCCCCCTCCCGGATTTCCAGCGAAATCCAAACGTATTTTGAATCACACGTGTATGCTGCTACAACGCTCTTATCTCTCTCTCTCTCTCTCTCTCTCTCTCTCTCTCTCTCTCTCTCTCTCTCTCTCTCTCTCTCTCTCTCTCTCTCTCTCCCCCCCTCCCCCTCTCTCCCCCTCTCCCCCCCCCCCTCCCTCTCCCCTGTATATTTGCCTTGATACCGCGAACAAGCGAGGCCGTAGCGAGAGCAAATATAGCCGCACGCGCTCGTGCGCGTCGAAGTTAAACACGCCCGCCCGAAACGCTATCGGCATTATATGAGGACGACGACGACGTTCGCGTTTGTAGACACGCGCTGGCGAAAAGAATGCCGGGCAGATGGTGCGCGCTATCTCCGTGGAGATGGCTAGTTTGATTACAAATCATGTAAATTGAATTTTCGACGTGCTGGGCGTATGTTGATTGTTGCGATCGGTGCGGAATTTTGGAAATTTGATTTATGGGTTGTCAATTGAAAGTGCATGTGTTCATATGAAGCTGATGGGGTGCGATATATACTAGAAATTTAATATATCGAGAGCCAATAATCTGTAATTAAATAGAATATTGATGTTTTTTTAGCAAATATGAAATTGAAATATCATAATACATAAATTATTCAATACTTATAATAAACTTAATTTATAGACGTAAATTAATATTATTATGAAAGATTATTGAAATATATTAAGTACAAATATATTAAGACAAACAATAATTAAATGCAAAGTAAACAAAGTAAATCTCAATAACATTGAGAATAATTTAAAAAAACAGTTGAATAAATAATTCGACTGCTTGCATTTGACAATTCAAGACGCTTCAATAAATAGATTTAATCAACCATATACAAGAGGAAATTATTAATATATAATAAATAATTCAAGAATCACTAATTAATGTGGCTTAATAGCAAATTATAATTTGATATTAATATTCTACATTTTAAAATAGAAGAAGTCCTTTCAAATAATAAAGCTCTAATTAGAAATTTAAAGAACAATACGAGAAGACTGAAAAAAAGCTCATTATACCAATGCACTCCATTCAATCGCCATCAAAATTCGCTACAAAACGACGAGACCCGCAGACAATTCTTCGAACAATACCGCGACTGACAGTCTAATTTCTATAAAACCAATTTCCCTTTTAATAAATCTCTCTTTGCGCGCATCTCGCGTTCTCTCCACCTCCTCCTCCTTCTTTCGCCCCATTGATTCAACAGTCTATTCCTTCGCTTCCGGCTTCTCCACTCCTCCTCTCTCGCGCACGCCGCAGTATAGCGCACTATACTCCCCTCCTCAACCTTTTATCGCTTTTAACAGCTTTCGCGTGTTTTTCATAATTCCCGGCTCGCGACGCGCACGATTTACGATGCGCACAATGTTGAGGAGTCCCCCTCTATGTCGAAGGGAGAGTGCGCGATGGTAATCGTGAGTGGAAAGATTGCGGTGCGGTAAGAGATGCGAGAGATGAAGATAATTCGAGGCGCTGGCGGATGCTCCCTGGTCAAGAAGGGAATTTGCCGTGCGGAGGAAAGTAGGACACTTATAGGACGGAGACGTGTTGAAGCTTCGCTGCGGCGTTCTCGAGGTCACGAGACGTTTACCGTTCTTTTGATGGCGCACGTTTGAGCTTTTTCCCGTGCTTCTAAGCTCTTTATTTTTATTTCTATGTGGGTATTGGGGTTTAGATATAGTTGGGCCATGGCTCGCCTACAAATGCTCGTGTGCATGATTAATGTTTGCTCTAGAAATGTGTAAAAATGTAATCGTGTAGTGAAATTTATAAAGATAGCGACCTCGTGAAAATCGGCAATACAATATTAAGATCCTGATCGTGTAGCGAAATGTTACAGGCTATAAATTTATGTAATTGCCTTGTAATGTTACATTAATCTTTATGCTGCAAGATGTGTATCGCAACAATTATAAAGTCATGATGATAAATTTATCTACACGGAAAACAATGAATGTTTATGGTTATCAATACATTGGTAAAAATGTCCCCACTGTTCAGCATTGATATAAGACGAGCCAATAAAATAGTTACAGTAACCCGTAACGTAGTGGTAACTATTATTGATTTCACTGATTATTGATTTGTTTTATGACTAATGCTGAACCGATGGGACATGTTTACTAATGAGTTGGTAACCGTATAACCAACCAAATATTTTCCGTCTAATAGTTTTCTTAATAAAAATTAAAGCTATAACAATTTTTCAGAAGCCATTATATGTAGGTATAAGCAAAGATTTGATAATATCCATATAGCCATACCGGGAGTATTTGGTAAATCTATGAAAATAAATACTGTACGCAGTACAATGTGTATCTTTGAAAACTCGATTCATCGTGTTGAATAATCATAACAAAACTTTAAATTAACTGGAATTGAATATGTGCATAATCATAACTGTCAATACAAAATAGCATATCAAAACATATTGAAACGTGCATAAATTTTTTGCAAAGCAAGAATGGACCTCGACGTACAGTGTGCGTGAAATAATCTTTATTTCTGGCCGACGTTTCGGGAGTGAGAAATTAATCCCCTCATCGGGGCATAATAGATTAAAATTCACTCGTGCATAAATTGTTAAGTATAATTTTAATTAAAAAAGTCTACTAATTCTTTAGCACTTAACTTCTTGAAATTTAATCTATTATTTCATCAAACTAATTATTGATGCGAAAGAAAAAACCTTATGCAATAACAAACTGAATTTTCTAATAAAAATCAACCAACCAATCTATCGACCGATTTCCATTCTAATATTATCGTCAATTTATGCAATTGCTATATGGCTAATTGTTAGTAAAAAATTATATGCCACTCGATTACACCCGCACTCGAATAATTAATTAAGCTAGTTCCGTTAAATCGAACGTAGAGAACATTGCATCGAATTTCGCAAAGCGCAACTATTTGCCAATGCAAAATAACCAATCGAACATCCGTTCGCCTTGGTCGAAACAAATACAAGCCTTATAAACCCTCCCTTTGACCTCTTTCGCGACGTACCTATATCTACCTCCTCTCTACGAGAATTCGCTTTTCTTCGTTTGCTACTAGAGTGAAAACACAGAAAACTCGCTCGCCTATCCCATTAATCAGGGACATTTATTTTTCATTAAATTGCTCTGCCGGAGAAGCTGTCCGCTGTCGTTGCTTTACATTAAATTCGCGCCGGTCTTGCCGAAGTTTCGTCAAATTAAGAAAGTCACCGACACGATGCTGCTCACTGTATCAATTTGAATTAATTACGAAGTTTGCGGCTGACGTAATTTCGTCGCGAATCCGCCATTTATTGCACAGCCGGGGGGAGACGACGGCAAACGCCGAGCTATACAAAGTTATAGTTATGACGTGCACGCGCGGCATGCAGAGATGGTATCGTCCCGGAGTAATTAGCGGGATTGCGGGGCGATTTTTCACCTGTGCACGGAGTCGCTGTCAGTGAGCGAGAGCGTGACACGAGAGGAGTTGCAAGAACTGGTGTTTCGGAAGAGACGCTGACGTTTTTGTTAGTGTGTAACTGTGGTTGAAGTAAAAGTTTTTCATATTTCTGCACTAGATTTTTCAATTATCAAAAAAGTTTTTATGTGATGATAATCTTTTTAAATAAAAAATTTTAAAATTTTATTTAATCTATCTTTATTTCAACGAAAATAAATAAGTCATAATTAAATTCTTATACTTTGGAATTTATATTCAAGAAAGTTTCACTTCTATAAATACATTGCAATATACTTTTATAACTATATAAATAATTGAACTATAACGAGCTATCACAGCTATCTATCCGGTATCTTCATCAAATTAATAATTTTCCCCACCGACAAATAGTTGCGAAATACACTAAGGCATTCTTTGGGACACTTAAAAACAAACTTCACATGCAATTAATATAGCTTCAACGGAACCGCGCCAGGATCGCATAAAATTTGCATAACTTCCGGCTGATGCCGAAACGAAACTTTGCTACACACGCTCTCGTCGCGCAACTATCCGCGCGCGTGCGCACCATCGCATTATCGACGCCAAGAGAAATAAATTTGCCCCGCGCGCCGCCGAAAATTACATCGACGCTCCCTGCACTCTCGCCTAATTTAATATGCATCGATAATAGGGAGAACAAAAATCGCCATGCTTGCCAAATGTGAATGCGATTGACTTGGCGATGGTCACAAGAAAAAAATAAACGAGCTATTCCGTTATCCCTTCTTTTTCTTTCTTGGAAGCGTATGTCGGATTGAAGGTGATAGCTATAAGGTATGTAATATCAGCTGGACATCGATTTCTCGTTGTCGCAGCGCGCGCGAAGATTCCGAGGCTCTATGCGTATGCATGATTGAGAAGGAGGAGGCGGAGGATTGTGAGAGAAATCCGCGCGAAAGAGACGAGAGATTGTGCGCGGATGGCGAGAGCTTTCGACGAATGCTCCTATGATCGCCCCGAGAAAAGCTCATTTGACTAATGGAAGCTTGTTCCGTTCTCCGGCCTGTGTATACCTTAGCCGTGACATTGGCGCGTCTTCGGCATATGTATCAATAAGTTTTCCAATAATATTGAATAATCCGTTTTATATAATTTAAAATATTGATGTTGATGTTATTCTTATTATTATGTTGTAGCGGATATAATCAGATCGCGGTCGTTAACGAATTTTCATTTGGATGAAAAATTATTACATGTGAAATCTCCGGGTCTTCATGTCTCCGGGTTCCGGTCTTCCCCCACTTGGTCCTTTTTACATATACCCACCCACACACATCCACCTACCCACATTCATCCACGCACACCCCCACAAAAAAGATAAAGGGCTAAATAATGGGTTAAGAAAAGGGTTAAAAACGAGTTTAAAAAAAGGTTGAAAACGGGTTGAAAAAAGGATTAAAAACTGGTTTATAAAGGGTTAAATGAAAGTTTAAGTATCAAGTTTATAGTATTATTATTATGATAAATCCTATCATTGTTTGTTTATTTCAAAAAATTCCTTCCCGCTATTATACGGTGTTGAGACTGTCAATCTACCTGTTCTCAATAGCCTGTTCTCAATAGTATTCTCCTAATAATATTAAAAAATTGAAAAATAAAAAAAATACCAAGCGGTAAAATTGTAAAAAAGTAATTATTTTGCCCTACGCTAAGAAAAAACAGATTAACAAAATGTTTCAAAGAATTACACGACATTTTTCAAAATGTCAAAGTATGAAAAATATCTTAAAAAATTTAAAAACTTTCGTATTTCCGAAACCCCATGATGCTTTTCAACTGAAAATTGAACAAATATTCCTTATTCCATTTTACGTTACTGATATCCACAGCTTTAACCTTTGTTACTCCAATCACGAGTTATTGTCATTTTTCCAACCTGCCCCGCATGCCAACTAGCCCTGG
>JAPYZP010010396.1:0-12993 GCA_030522985.1 Torymus sinensis
TATGAACACTGGGCTTCATTTTTATGCACCAGAAATCGACTCTCAAAGGCCCGCGAAAATCCGTTTCCCGCTGGGTGTGGACTCTCCTTGTAAGTATTCCTAAATTTTCAGGCAAAGTCTCCGAATGGGTACCGTTTCGAAACCCGTTAACCGCGCTTGTAAAATCAAACAATTCGTTAAGCGACGTTGAAAAATTACACTATTTAAAAGGCTGTGCTCAAGGTGAAGCGAGCAAAATTCTTTGTAATGTTCAGCTGGCTAGCGGTAATTTTGATACAGCGTGGACCTTCTTAGAAACTCGTTATGAAAATGAACGCGTCGCAGTTAATACGCATTCAGCTGAAATTTTAAAACTCGAAACGATTAAACGAGAATCCTCTACGAGTCTTTTAAATACGCGAAACATCGTTAAGAGAAATCTTGCCGCATTGAAAAATCTCCAGTTTCCTACCGAGCATTATGGAGCGATTTTAATCCACGTATTAACTGAGAAGCTTGATCAACAAACTCAGCGGGACTGGGAACTCAGTATAGCGTGAACGACTGATATTCCTCAATTTGATGATGTTGATACATTCTTATTAGAAAGAATTTGCGTATTAGATTCTATCAGTCCAGCTGAGATATTGAAAAAGTCGTCGCAACCATTTAATCAAACGAAGTCAAACATTCAGTCACACCCAAAATCCAGTGACAGTAAACTCAAACCTATAGCGATAAAATCGTATGTCGTTACGCAACCTAGCGGCTCTTGCTCTATATGTAATCAAGAACACAAAATTTATCAATATGCGAAATTTAAAGAAATGTCAGTGACTGAACTTTTCGATAACGTGCACTTGCTTCATTTATGCTCAAACTGCCTCAGTTACGGCCATCAGCTCAGTGTATGCCCGACCACTGGAACATGTCGACGATACGCCCAGAAACACCACACTCTGTTACACAGAGACCCGTTGCAGGAAAGAAATTCCACAAATAACGCCGCGCAACAGGCTACGTCAGCAGGCCAAACGTCCGTTCAAACCCATCTATCCACTCAAAATCCCCCACAATCCACAAAAATATTGCTCACTACCGCGAGAGCATGGATTTCATCTAATAACACTCTTAAAGTTCAAATTCGTGCTTTACTCGACCAAGGGTCAACTTGGTCATTCGTATCTAGTAGGTTGGCAATGACCTTAGGAGCTCGGTGTATCCAAACGGCAGCCTCAATGGCCGGCTTAGGCGAAGTACCTGCAGGCACGTCGTCGACTGCCATCAATGTTAACCTCTTCGATCAAAATCAACAAGCAGTTCAGACTCAAGCGTTAGTTCTTCCCAAAATCACGTCATACACGACCAATAATTCAGTGCCAATTACAAACTTTGCTTATCTAAAGAATTTATCGCTTGCAGATGATTTATCTAACACAGAGATTGATCATCTCATAGGTGCAGATCTATACGGTTGCATTCTTCTCGATGAAATTCGTATGGGTAGATTAAATGAGCCTGTAGCACAGAACACGGTATTCGGGTCGGTAATTTTTGGGCCATGTTCATCTGCTCGGAAAGCTACTTCTTCTATGATCCCTGTTCATCATTGCATGTCGGTTTCGAAGTTAGATACGATGTTAAATAAATTTTGGGATATTGAAAGTATTCCGTCGAAGACGATTATGCCTCCGGAAGATCAATTTTGTGAGTCACATTTTTCCGACATTCATTCGCGAGACGCAGATGGAAGATATATGGTGCGCATTCCATTTGACCTCGTCAGGTAGGACAATCGCAGATGGAAGATATATGGTTCGCATTCCATTTGTTCTCGTCAGGTAGGAAAATCGCGATCCTTCGCAGAAAACGTCGTAAAGAGAGTGGAAACGCGTTTAGCTCGTCACCCAGAGCAGCAGTTACTTTATTTCGAGTTTATGGAGGAATATCAGACCATGAATCACATGGTTCCAGTAAATCCATTACCTTGAAATCACACTCCCATCGTGTATATACCACATCACCCAATCATCCGAGAGGAGAGTCAAACTACTAAGCTAAGGGGTGTGTTTAACGCGTCATCGAAAACTTCAACCGGTGTCTCCCTAAATGAGTGTATGCTTACAGGCCTCAAACTTCAATCTGACCTTTTTGTAATATTGTCTCAGTGGCGCTCATACCCACTCTTCTTTGTAGCTGACATCGCTAAAATTTACAGGCAGATTTACGTTGACCCTCGCGATCGAGACTATAGGCGAATTCTTTTGGCGCCCCTCAATTGATTGTAAACCTATGGATTATCAATTAAACACGGTAACGTACCGTACGAGATCTGCCCCATATTTAGAACTCCGAGTAACAAAACAATTGATCGCCGATGACGGCGCAAATTTTCCGCTAGCATCAACTGCTCTGAATCACGACACCTTTGTCGATGATCTATTGTTTTGAGCTTACGATACAAAAGCTGCTCTAGAAGTGCGCAATGAAGTCATTGCACTTTTAGGCAAAGCTCAGCTGAAACCACGCAAATGGGCAAGTAATAGTCAGAAGCTGGTGTCTCATATTGATCCAACTAATCATGGATTATCATGGAACTCACTATCACATAAGGATAGTGGAGTCAAAGTACTTGGACTAAGTGGCATCCATCCGACACTTTTTCATTCTCCCTAAATATAGATCTACCTTCATCTCTGTTGAAACGACAAGTGTTATCTCTATTATCTCAGCTGTTTGACCCCCTCGGTTGGGTCGCTTCAGTCATCATTAAAGGAAAAATCCTCATGCAGAGATTGTGGCTAAACAAAATTCCATGGGACGAAGCCTTGCATGACTCGCTTGCCACACAGCTACTAGAGTATTTTGATTTGTTAACTGTCTTATCTGAAATGCAAATCCCTCGATGGAATTATCTTCATACCACCAATAAATCTAGTCAGCTTCACGGGGTTTCAGACGCTTCGAACGATGCTTACGGCGCTGTAGTCTACCTACGAACAGTTGACAATGATGGTAACGTTCAAACTTCCTTAATCATGAGCAAAACAAAAGTTGCTCCATTAAAGCCAGTCTCAGTGCACCGACTAGAACTCCAAGCAGCCTTGTTTCTAGCTCAACTTGTTGTCGCCTTGCGCGACGTACGCGCATTCGCGGATCTACCAGTCCAATGCTGGACAGATTCAAGCATCACCTTAGCTTGGCTGAAAAAACATGCCTCTGCATGGAAACTTTTTGTATGCAATAGAGTCGCAGAGATCCAGGAATTATTGCCAAATTATCCCTGGCGTCACGTGTCAACGTCAAGTAATCCTGCCGATCTCGAGTCCGGTAGATAAACTCCGGCAGATTGGCTACTGGAAAAGCCAGCAAGCTGGCCCAAGACGATCCCTGAAACCCCTTCTGAAGACACGCTCGAGGCCAAAATTATTGTCTCTCATGTTACAAATGATGCTGATGCTCCATTGTATATAGTAGTTCATAAGTTTTCCTCGTGGTTACGAGCAGCCAAAGTCACTGCATATTTGCTTCGAACCAAAAAAAAATCTAAACCTTAAAATTAAACAGGGAAAACAAAAAACCACTGTAGAAGCGCCAGTCTGTCTTGGCGCTCTGTCTGCTCATGAATTATCAGATGCTCAAATTCTTTTGTTCAAATATCTGCAATCTCAAATGTTTGCACCATAACTACACGCATTAACTACAGGTCAAAGTGGTCACGATTACACCCGTTAGTTACCGCTCTCATTCGATACGTTCATCTGCCTCTCAGTAAAAGCGATCCATTTGGAATTGGTGTCTGATTATTTGTCACCTGCCTTCATAGCCGCATACAAGTGTTTTACGTCCAGACGAGGTATTCGAGCTCACATGCATAGTGATCAAGGTACAACCTTCCAAGGTACCGATCGACTGCTCCACGAAGAGTACATTAAAATGTGTCCGGCTCTGACTTCCAATCATGTCTAGCCCAAGATAATGTCCAATGGCGCTTTATACCTCCTGCTACTCCGCACTTCGGAGGGATCTGGGAGGCAGGTGTAAAAAGTGTTAAAACACACTTAAAGCGCATTCTTGTTGACCAAACACCAACATATGAAGAACTGACAACCCTGCTTTGTCAAATTGAGGCTGTTTTAAATTCGCGCCCCCTCGAGCCATTAAATGATCATCTTGATGACCTGAACCCTCTTACTCCTGGGCACTTTTTAATTGGAGGTCCTCTAAATTCTATTCCTCAATACTCCTTAATCGGTCTCAATCTGAACCGCCTCTCTCGGTGGATGCGACTTCAGCAAACCTTAGAGTTATTTTGGACCCGCTGTACAAATGACTACTTACAGTCTTTTCAGCATCGCACAAAGTGGCGATTACCGGAGATAGAGTTAAAAAAGGTCACATAGTGATACTGCGGCAACCGAACATGCCTCCTTCCAAATGGAATCTGGTGCGCATTCTTGACTGTTTCCCGGGCGCGGATGGTCATGTGCGTGTCGTGAAAGTTAAAACTGCTCAGTCTGAATGTATGCGTCCCATATCTGAGCTTGTATTATTACCTATAGATCTAGAAAAAGCTAATGTACCTTGCGATAAATAAATAAAGCTTTCTGGCCAAAGCCATTCATTGCATTATAGCGTTGTTCAGTTGCTATAACTAAATAATTTTGTGTCTTTAAAAAAAACCTCAACTGTATCAATATTTCATCTACTGTAATTTATGTGACCCACAATTACATCGATTGTAAAATAAAACTAACTCTTACTCAAACGTATAGATTACGGGCATTCTGCCACAGAGCACATTGCTTATATTAAGAGTACAGTCGAAAATGATCAAAAATACGATTTTTTTTTTCTTGCAGAAATGTAATCTTTAACTCTTTAACTTTAAGAAAAAACTATGCCCATACATAAATTTGATAATATAATATTTTATTTCATATTTTTTGTAAATTGTATTTATTAATTTTTTTCTTGATTTTACACCATTTTTAGCATAATCTTAAAATTCAAATTCAAAGATGCTTTATCGCAAACTTTTTTAAATGGCTTTATATTTTTACGAGTAGTACTATATAAAGTGTACCACTTGTACTACCAACCCAATAAATTTACAATTTACGAATACAGCGCAATACCAGTTTGTTCAAATTTTCACGTTTCAAATTTTAATTAAATGGTTTTCATGTAAAATATTGTAGAAAAGCCTTAAAGTTTCGACAAGTATATTACATAGTTTACACGTAGAAGACTTATTTTCAACAGCCAGTTTTATACAACCCATCCCTACACAGTACACAGTAAACAATCAAGCAGACGTAAGTCCATAATATATCTGTTTATTGTGTTTTGAAGTATTTTTACTGTTTTGAAGAATCAAAAATGCATTCTCTTAATGAAAGTTGGCGTCCAGAAAGAGGAATATCGACCAAAAGAAAGGCTCATCTGAGTTTGAGGGGGTGCCATAGGTGTAACATTACCGACTGAGCGTGTAATCGATGAAAGTCCTTCAAAATTGGCTGAAATAGTATATTACGACACAAGGTCAGAAAGTTGGATTTTCTGGCCGGCGCCATTTTGACGCCCGAGAAGAAGCCGAGGGCGCCGATGCGCGTCGGCCAGGGCATCCAACATTCTAGCTAAGTGTCGAATACTATTTTTCTTCATACCCAGCCAAAAGTAGGCCCATATAATTGATATTAATTAATAAAATAGCGTTGTTGGCTGATAACTACTAACTACACTTTACATATTGCGGAGCGTAAGGCTTGACTTCTGACGTTTTGATGCCCGCCCGACTTTTTCTGGTCGGGGCGGGCATCAAAAACACTAGCAACAGATGCTTAAAAAAGATGATGGATCAAAAATATGTACATATACTTAATTGATGCCGATTTCAACGCCCAACCTCTCAATGGCTCCTCTGTTTGTCTTTTTCTATCTCGTAAGCGATACATTATAGAATGAAAGTCAAAAAACTTTCACGTCTAACTATATAGCTATACCATGTTTTGAAACTCAAAATGTAAAGATCTTGCCTATATATGTATAGAAGCTTTCTGATAGCGTGTATACAATAAGAACATAATCGATTATCATAGTTATAAATATATTGTTCAATGTATTAATAATAAGATGAAATTAATTTAATACGTCTATCATTTTTTCATTTTTTCGATTTTACACCTGATTTTCTTGTCATCACATTTGTAATGGTTAGCATAGTTTAGGTTACAACACGTGCGCTGTCACGAGCGTTGCCATGCAACGATGCAACAAAAAGCGGCCATAAAAGTCGCTCTGCCCGGAACGAAAACAGGCCGGGAAGACATACTTTCGGCTAGGGGATGAGGAAAATTATATTTTTTTGTGTAAAATATGTTAGTGTATTACAATTTATATTTTATTTACTCTACCCTTAAGTTGGTAGGTGTGTGTTGAAATTATTATTCAAGGCGCGCGGTTTGTTACGGATAGTTTATTTTATGCGAGTGTGTGAATCTCCGCGAGCGGCAGCACTGCGCTGTCCGTAAGTACGCTTCTGCGCGATATGTGTCTGTATGGATGCATATGAGGCGTTTCACGTCAACTGCCCCAGATCGGCGCGCGAGTGCCAAATCGTGCTATTTCCAACTCATGTTTATGGTACTCAAATGTACTTAGTGGGGCAGTTGACGTGAAACCCCTCATATATGTGTGTGTGTTCGCTCTCTCCCGATCGCGGCGCGACGACAGATGCAGACGTAGATTGACTATCGAACAGAGCGGATGGGCTACCCAGCTCTCTTGACAACGTAGCGCGATTCTTGGCACACCATGCCGTACTACCGCGAGCTAGAGTGTATATGAAAAGCCATGTGCTCAAGTAGGTTTTTATTAATAAACCGAGTGTTGTGAATAAAAGGTGTTTTCCGCTATCCTGATCCATCTAACTGCACTGCCCGTCGAGATTTCAGTAGCTTACTCTCAACTTAATATCTACTAGTGTATTCGGCGCGCTACGCGCGCCCTCTGTTCTCCGTTTCTCGATTCCGTTCGAGTTTCGATATATGGATTCGAGATCGAGAATACGCTCAAAAAGCGAACGAATCTCGAACGCTCAATTATAATAAAGGAATTGAATTACACGCGGTCATTCCGCAATAGCCTTGTTAAGACCAGCGTCGGCGCCCCTCGCGGCGCATATCCGAACTGATTTTTTTGGGATAAACACAGCTGATTTCTGATTAGCATGAGCGGTATATAGAGAAAAGTTGATTTACTTCAAAAATAAAATAGTGAAGCGATGAACGTCGAAATAGTACATTATGATACGAGTGTGCAAAGTAGGTGATTCCCGCACGAGCAGTGTTTGTCACCCGAGCGAAGCGAGGGCGACAAAATAGCGAGTGTGGGTACACCTACGCAGCGCGCGAGTATCGTATACAATTTTTCCTATCAAGTTGTGCAAAGTTTGTGCCTGTACATGCACCTGCGTCCGCAAGCTCGAACTTTGCGCACGATAGTAGGAAAAGTGTTTTATTGATTTGTCCGATATTGTAAAATATATTGGCAATCGCACAAGACCTTATGTAGAAGTCGGGAGAGTTTATAACTTATAAGGCTAATCATATAATATTTTGTGGGTTAGTCAAAGAAAGTGATGATAATTTTAAACTGACAACAACTGATAACAATAATTTTAAACTGACTTATAAAGGTGAATTAAAACTGCAATAAAGTGTTTGCATTTTCCCAATACACCAGCTTTACACGAACACGCACAATAAATATTTTAATCAGTGCTTACATTTAAAAAGATTTTTACTCTTATGTCCTGAGGAGATTCTTGTAAACCCAACGTTTTTAAGCACAGTGCTACTATCTCTGCTGAGCAATCATCACTTTCTTTGGCTAACCCACAAAATATCATATGATTAGCCTTATAAACTCTCTTGCCTTCCACATACTTAAGGCCTTGTGCCATTGCCAATATATTTTACAATATCGGACAAATCATTAAAACACTTTTCGATGTTCATCGCATCACTATTTATTTTATTTTTTAATTAAATAAACTTTTCTCCATATACCCAATAATAAGAATTTTTTACGGTCTTTTACCTTACCATGTACCTGACTAGTTATTTTGTATTTTACGTAGATCAGGTTGTTACTGTACTAGGTACCATTTTGTCACGACTATCATGAACCGCCGATTCCCTAGTCGTTAATAAACATTCTATTCTATATTCGATTCAATACTAACCAGCTGTGTTTATCCCAAAATAAGCAGTTCGGATTTTGGCTGCGAGAGGCGCTGACGCTGGTCTTAACAAGACGAATACCATCTGTGCGACAGAGTAAAAGAGCCTGACAGCATATCTATGTCCTTCAATTCGGGTACTCGTCGGAAGACCACTCAGTCTATCTGTATAAATCTCGGAATAAAATGTAAAAACCGTCCGAAATCCAGCAAAAATGTACAAATTTTTACGTTTTCTTACATTACATATTTTTTCTAATATTCTTTACCTCTTTTTTTCATGTTTTTAAGGGTTTTAATATTTTAAAAATTTTGCTAAAGAATATATGGGTAAATCAAAGGAACTTTTTGGAAATGGCAAAATTTCAGATTCAAAAGGCTATAACTGAAGTTCACTACAAAGTACGTGATTGAACCAAAGCATAAATTGTTCATTTTTCAAAAGAAACAAAAAAATTGCAATAATGTTAGAGGAAGACTTTTTTACGAAAAAGTAGAAAAGAAGTGAGAAAATTGTTATTTTGATTTTTATTTTTCCTATCGATCTAGAAAAAAAGAAAGGTCACTTACTATCGTTACTAAATTTTTATAGCTGTTTCTTTATGACACAAGCTATAATTCAAGCCCTAGAACATTAATGTACCTTGAAAAATAGTCCAGAAAAATGAGTGTTTATAATATAGGGTAGATGTGGGAGTTGCTGTGCCCTCCCCAGTTACGGCGCCCTATCTTTTAACACAGGGCACAGTAACCGAGGCACCGTAATTAAAAGCCATGTTCTGATGGGATGTCAGTAATTGCTGCACACATCACCCAAAGTTTGTATTGATATTTAAAGTTTATTGTTAATCTTGATTAAAACTTTATGTTTAAATCGATCAAGATGTATATTTAAATTAAGGCTCTTGCTAAACGTACGTCAGATGTAAAGTATATTGATTCAGAGAATAAGTTTCAAAACACCTCGCTGTATATACTTTGTATACATAAACCTGACGTGCAAATAGCAGAAGCGTTAAATTAATAAAATGCGTTTAATGCTCAATATAATGTTCGTTGCACAATTTTACTTGACTAAACATCTAAGAGGTTATGTTAACCACACAGTAACTCCCACCACTACACTAAATCTTCAACAGAACTTTTTACTTTTTGTATTTCAAAAAATAGAAATTTATGTCTGGGCTATTTTTCATGATATGTTACAGGGCTTGAATTGAAGATTTTGTTATAAAGAGTTATCAAAATTGGATAATGATAATAAGTGACCTTTATTTTCTATATCGACTGGAAAAACGGATAAAAATCACCAAATATTACTACTTTTTTTCACTCTTTTTATATTTTTTCGTAAAAATCTTCATCTAACGTTATTCAAATTTTATTTATTCTTCTTTTGAAAAATGAACATTTTAAGCTTTGATTCAATTACATGCTTCTAGCCTTTTGAATCTGAAATTTTGCAGTTTCCAAAAAGGTAAGAGTTCTGAGATTTGCTCATAGGTATATAAAATATAAAATGCCAGAAAAAGTTGAATAATGCTGAAGTTAAAGTGTTAAGTACCTGTCCTCAGAACATGAATATTCTTTTGTATTTTTAAAAGGATACAATTCAGGATATAAATCTAACAGTTTTTGAAAATCCTCCATAACAGGATAAAAACTATAATAATCAATGACAAATTCTTTTTCAGATAATATGTACATTAAGTAATTAAAATAATCTTCTATGATATCTGCAATTTCTGATTTAGGAACAGCATTTTCACTACAATGTAAAAAAAATTATAATTTTTAATAATAATGTAAAATACAGTATAAAACTTGTATATAGTAATAATTATACTTGGTTTCTAGAATGTCTTTAATATTTTTATAAATGACAGATCTATAAATATTTAAAATTTCTATTCTTATCACACCAAGTTGACGTTTCAATTTCATAAGTTTTGGTAATATTTCATTTTTAGATATTAAATCATTAAGTCTTTTATACATTTCTGGTATTGTATTACCATATACTGATATTATTCTAAAATTAATAATGATTATTAAAAAAAGAATTTTCAAAATAATTTTCTGTAATCTTTTATTTTACTACTTACTGTATTATAAAATTTTCTGTTTTGAAATTATTTACCAAAGGTGAGTAAATGTTAATAAATATATTTATTGTAGATACTATATCTAATAAATATAATATCATGTCTTCTAAACTTGTCAGTGTTATTTCACTGCATCTGTCACTTTTTTTTGATAGTGGAACTGGTTCTTCTTCTTGATCAATTTGCTTACTTTTAAATCTCCTTTCTATATTTTTTAACACCTGAGCTGTCAAAATAGATTTTTTCTTGAGATCAAATCAAATAGAATATTATTTTTATCAATAAATTAGCATTTTCTTATTAAATTTAACTTTATAATACTTCACCTGCGTTATAAATATAGCAGCTTTCTCAAGATCTTCTTGGTAAAGTGGCTGTAATTTGAATACAGTATTAACTATTTTTTCAGTAATATTTTTATTATCATGACCATATTGCTGACATAAGTCCATCAAAATTGGTATGGTAAATAAATATTTTTCATATAATAAGCGTGCATGTTCCGCAAGACTAATATACTCAATAGAACTTTCTTTGTTTGTGACTAATCTTGCAAATATAAAGAGAATATTTTGTCGTATTTTATGAAAAAGTTCTCTAATATCATTATCGTAACAAAAATTTTCCATAGTATAAAAAGTTGGTGCTTCTTGTAAAAAACTGATCATTGAATCCATTATAGATGGATTGTAAATAATATTAGACCAGAATCTAAAATAAAATGATTAAATAAATTTTGAATGTAAGCATATTATATGCAAATATGCATATGTTGAAGAAATTTACTTATGAAATGATAAATGAAGTAACCAAGATAAATCATCCAAAATAAAAGTGTTAAGTTCAAGCCACCGATCTTTAGCTCCAATGATATTTCTTTTCTCTGAATCAACCAAAGCAGGTGTTTCATACTTAAGAAAATGCTTCTTATCAACCCAGTATTTATCCTAAAAAAAATAAAAAAAATAATGTATTATTTAGTTAGATTTATTGTAAAAAAAAATAATTACTGAAAAATAATTCTTTTTGAAATTTTACCAAAGCAGGGATTGTCTCAGTTATTTCACTCTTCTGTACACTAAGTTTTAATTCTTCTAAAGGTTTTTGTCCTGGATTCTGCTGAGCAAATAATTTTTGTTATCAGTTACTATATATATATATCAAGTTACATATAATTATTGGATAGTACATTATTTTTTAACCTATTGAACTCAAATTGTACACTGATGATAGACAATAAATGATATTAGTCTTACGAACATTAGCTTCACTTCATGTCAATCTTTGATATACTTATTTTGAATGCATAAAACATACAGCTCTTGCTAAACATTCGTCAGACTACATTATTTCAAAGTAGTAATATTTCAATATTTGCTTCATTTTGACCTTTATTTGACGAAACGATATCTACTAATACATAGATATACCTTCAATACAAAAATCTGATGGACAAATAGCAGATGCAATAACACAAATAATATTTTAATTATTTTTTATATCAAATTTAAATTAACAGTACGAAACTAACTACAAGAAAAAATATCTTCAGAATTCCTTGCATAATGTTGTCTAAAATTGTTAAAAAATTGTATGAAAAATGCATTAAAATTATGAAGAAATATAAACTCAAAAAATTAACTCTTGGAGCTATTGACATTAAAAAATTTGTCGACAGGTTACACACTCCAAGATTATAGAATAAATTAAGCTATATCTATATATTAATAAATAAATCGAAATTAATTTTCATGAAACTCATAAAAATACCATTTATTGAAAGGGTTATACAATCTGTACCTCAACCATAGTTAAAGTAAGGTAACAAATGTAAGAATGTAAGGATATTTTTAAAACACAGAAATAAAACACACCACACATGGTCATTTTACCTGAAAGGCAACATTTTTTTTGGATAAAATGTCATTCATGATACAAAAAATATTTCAAAATCTATATTTTTTTACTTTTTTTTTACACCTTTCTTCGGGGTATCTGCAATAGGCTATGTTCCCAATATTTTTTACTTCTCTTTTCTTTGACTCTTCCGAGGTGTATAGGTAAGTACTTTTTTGTTGCTTGTGCTAAAGTCCATTAAGCCCATTACACGGAAAAGTAAAAAGTAAAAGAACAGGAACAGATATAAGAATAACATAGATATGTATATCTTAATATATGAGGAACAGGAACAGCTAAAAGGAACATTCTTGTACTGAGGTGTTTTCCGATAGAATTTCCAGTACTAGCGTTCGAAACACGCGCACTTTTCGATTTTCGGAGTAAATATCATAAATCTTTCCTACTGAAAAAACCTCTCATATGAAATATCACGTTAGTTCTCACGTCAAAATCTCACCGAACTTGAAACAAATTAATTTCACTAAAAATATTTTCTGAGTTGGTGTACAAGATCTCACATAAGAAGCGAGATTTTGGATAATTATGAAATTTTTGAAAAAAAAAAATTTGTTTATACGTTAATTCCAAAATCCATATTCTTGCAGCATTCTAGAAGAAATAATAATAGAAATATGATTGATACAACTACTTCAAGGGAGAATCTACACCAGTGATGCCAGAAGTGGCACCGCACTCGCGCGCTATTCAAAAACTATAAAAAAACACGAAAATTCATAGGCGAAAAAAATTAATTTTATGCATTGA
>JAPYZP010010403.1:0-10415 GCA_030522985.1 Torymus sinensis
GTATATACATTTTTTAATTAAAGCTGGGTTCCAGCGAGTAATCCGGAGTGCGTTCGCGATACGAGTGTTGTGTGTTTTGCTTGAAAATAATAATGAGCGCGTGCGTGTGTTTCGGTTTTGAACCGTGGCAGCGGGAATATTAAAATACGCTGATGCGTATATGCACGCAAATATTTCGCGTTTCTCATAAGAAGAATATTTACTTCTGCCATATGCCCTTTTTTACAACTTTTTTTATTATAACAAATATATACTCGTCTATAAAAATCTTGCAACGCAGCACAAACGATAATTATACGAGCAATCGCGGCGGACGGAAAAAAAGAAGCCCGCTGCGAGCCCTGCACTTAAGCGCGCACAGCTCTCGTTCTCTCTCTCTCTCTCTCCAAGGGCATAATTAATCTTTTAATGTTCTGCGCAGAGAATCCTCTCAAGGAGCATTGCCAAACTCGCGTCTCTGCTGCCGCCGCTGCCCTACTTTCGTAATTACCCTGCTACTCCCGAAAAAGAAAACTTTTGCTTACGCAATCTAATTGTCGCACGAAAAAAAAGGAGAGATACAGAGTAGCGCAGCGCAGCACGAAGGAGCAGAACAGAGATAGAGAGAAAGAGGAAAAAAACGAGAAGAATCTACGCATTCCATCCCTTGCGGTCGATCTCATTACTGTCCTCTCTTCCCCCTCTCGGTTCTCTGCTGGGGTCAAAGACTCCGTTGGCGCGGAACGTCCTCTGCATTCCCGTCGATTGCCCGACGAAAAACCATTAATCACGAGTCCGCGCGCGAATCGCGTTACGAGGAGGCGCCTCTTCCTTAGGACTCTCGGCGGCTGGTACAGTCATTGACGAAAGTTTGGCGATTGTCGAGCAATTATATTATCGAAAAGACGGTGTTGTAGAAGTTTGACAGCAAATTTGTGTTTAGGTGAAAATATAGGTTTTTTCATGAGATATAGCTTTTATATTTGAGTGCACGATGTGAAATGCATGAAACTTTTTGTGATTATTGATAGGATAATTTTTTTAATTTAATATTCGAAGTTGAATGAAATAAAGCTTTTGGTATAAAATAGAGTGAAAATATTTGGAAGAGTAAAAATGCGTGCTCTATCTACTCGGTATTGAATCAAACTCTATTTCCATTTATTGTACCCCAGTGGTAATAATAAATTTTTCTTTACATTTTAAGAAGATTTTTTCCGTATATTCTCGTATTTTCGAGCCAGTTACCTATGACTGTCTTGAAATATGAAAAAAAAAAACAAAAATTATTTCTTAAAATTAAACTGTCAATTTTTCCACATCCAATTGCTATTAGACAATATTATGTTTTCCTATCACATACATTCTCAGAAAGCATTATTTTCATCCTACAGTCTACTCTAGCACAATATCAACGTGGCGAAAAAATTCTGACCAACTTATCACACCCCACCTTTATCCAACCGCCTCCTCACTTCAATATCAGCCTGTACGTCCACGACCGCAGCATCAGCGCTTGACTCCCGCGTCTGTCCCTCCCTCGGCCCAAAACATTCTCGAGCATCACCGGGCCGTCGAACCGCATCGCTATATAGATCTCCTCTTCCCTCCCCTCTCTCTCTCTCCTCCCGGAAAAAGTGAACGTCCGATTAAGCACGAGAATATATACGACGGCGAACCGTCTCGCGCGCTCGGTGACACCTCATTTTTCCACGTCGTCGTCCCCAAAACACTCGAGCGTCTTTCAATCCATCTCGGCGGTCCGCTTAATTGGATTTCGTCCCTTTTTGCAGCGACGACGCGCCGCCAGTCGATTTCGATGCCGCCATGTGTGTGTGTGTGTTTTTTTTTCGCTGGTTTTTTCGGATCATGTCGAAGGCTGCGGGCTGTACGTATACCAGTAGTGCAGGTTTTTTCATTACATACTATAATACAGGGGAATGAAGTTTCGTCGTTGGGTTTAATTAGATTGCAGGGATGTGGGAGAGGGTGTCGAGGATGATTAGGCGATTTGCTAAATGGACTTGTAATGATGATGTGGCTCGTTAGGTTTGACGAGAGGAGAAATTTTGTCGAAAATTGTTGCGAATAAATTAAGGGCTATAATCCATTCTTTCGTTATATATAATACTGTCATACACAAAGTTCGGCTTGTTTGCAAATAACTCAAATAAATCTGCATAATACACAATCGACACATCATTCCCGCACTCCTCGCACGTCCGCATCAAACTGCCCATCCGACTAAATTCTCACCGCAATTCGCAAACCATCGCAATAAAAAGCTGTAAATGACATTAGTGAGCAATAACCGCCTACCACAAAAAGGCCACTCGCGCAGCTCTTCAAGGAAGTATTATATCCCTCTCCCTCAGCCCCATCCGTTACCGGCGCAATAATATTCACCTAACTCGCGGCTACTATAATACCCGCGCTGTCCTGAAAGGTTGACATATTTATCGACGATATATTTCTAGGCTCACACGTAAAAACGTCCCTCTGGCTTTCGTCTTCCGAGAAGTTTAAACGATATCGCGCCTATGCGACGTGTGTAATTGAGATACGCGCGTGCTTTAGGTATCCCCCCTTTTCTTTTTGTTCGAGAAGCGATTTACGACGCGGAGAAAGTGCACAAGCGTTAATTGACGCGCCGGGGCGAATGGGAATTTTTCGGAAGGGCGGCGCGAGCGGGTAATTGTTTTTCGTATTTTTGGAATTCTTTCATGACGCCGTAAAAGTGGTTTACGAGCCGGCTGTTAATCATTTATACGAAACGAACGATTTTTTTTCATCCGCCACTGCAGGGGTTTAAAAAAGAATGATTTACGAGATTGGGCTTAACAGTTTCAATTATACGATTTTTCGAATTCTGCCAGTATATACCTGTACAAACATGTTAGCAATCGCGAAATGTTCTTTTTTTTTATCCCAAATTAATTCTATTTTTAACCTGGTCGCGCCGCTTTTGAGCTCGAATTCTCCCTCAAAGAGAGGCTTCAAATTCACTGACCACAGCGTGTATTCTAATTACACGTGTACGCTTGCGCGCCTCGGTCGCCGCCTATTCCTCAAAACAGGTTTAACACGGCGGAGAAGAAACCTCGTAATACCTCGCCGGTCGCGCTCGCGGCCTTTGCGTAAGCATCACGCTCATTTCGCTTCCTCAAAGAGCGCGCGCATGTATACGCGAGAGTGAGCATTTTCATCTGCGCTCCTCGCGCACAGAGTGCAAACACAGTTTCGGAGAGGAGTGTGTAATTTGTATGTACGCGCGCTCGCGCAGATGTAAAAACTGGATGTCCATCGGGGTAACGAAGGGGAAGGTGATTTTCGTTTGTCGGTTGGGGCGAATGCAATTGGGAAATGTGTGTATTGGTGATTGGTTTAATAGTTCGTGAATGATAAAAATTTTCCTAATGATCGCGCGCGCTCGTGAAATTAATGCGCGTGTACCGCGATAACGAGCTGAGCTCCATTAGTTCGGTTGTGTACACGACTTTCCCTTGAGTATTTTTTGTTAATCGTAATGCTGAATTCACTTTAATCAATTGCAAAGTTTTTCCGCGTGTCTAGTTGATTTTCTTTTTAATTTTATGCTTTTGGTATTTATCTTTGTAAAGGATATTTTACAATAATTTTAATAATGACAATGAACAGTGTATATTTTAACGAGATTGATTTAACCTCGATTTTATTTCTTCATGACGTATTGTAATTAAACTGTATAAATTACAACTGCATTTATAACACGATTTTATAATGTAAATATTTTTCCTTTCATAATTAATTTTTCAATTTTCAATTTAAATTTGTATTCCCCGAATTAAAAATATTTATTATATATTTTCTCTTCTATAAGGATGTGTTGATAAATATTGAGCAAATTTAATCCTGATTTACTCACCAACGGCAACTATTCTATAACCGAACCTTTAACATTTCAATTTTAAATCCTCATAATCTCGCTTTACAACCATCGCCTTCCATCACGCGCCGTCCGATAAACCAGTCAATCCCTTTGTCCACCAAAACGAGCCTCGCAATTTATTATAAAAACACTCTCTCTTGAAAAACTCCATCACCGCGCGCACTTCCTCCTCTACATATACATTTCAGGCCGAAAGTGCTGCTGCTCACCCCAGAAATCATTTATCCGCGGCGAGAATTAACGGCCTTCGCCCGATAATTTCGCTCCATATACTCGCCGAGCGAATTCCTCGCTCCCAATAATTCTCGCCGCGTGCATATATACACATCGTGTATCCGGCATTAAAATAAAGCGCGAGCGCGCGAAAATCCTTTGGCTGCATCTCGAATGCATTGAAAGCAGCTGCGCGCGCTCAGCCCGTTCACCTTCGATAACGCAAGAAAGCAACGTCCGCGAGCGCTTTTTTCTCTCTGCATATTTTATGTGGGCACGTATGTGTGTCTGTGTGAATATAAACGCGGATGATGAAGTGTCGATCGGGAGCGAGAGGAAGTAGTGTGTGTGTGTGTGATGTCTGCGCTCGTTTTTAGAGCGAGAGAGAATAAGCAATGCACTGCTGCGGTCGGAGTGGGTTTCATGCGGATGGAGGAGGATGCAACGCCTCGCGGATGATGGTGAAATACGCCTGGAGTGCGCTTTCCGCGCGTGCTGGATGCCTGCTGATGATGGGTATTGGAAAGTGGAGATTATTTTTGGTATCGGATTGGCGGATTTGAGTGGTTTTTTTTTTCTTTTTATAATAAAGTAAGACTGTATATATAGTTTTTAATTTTAATTTTAATTTTTGAAATATAATTTGAAAGGAAATATTGGATTTTTAGTGTTTAAAAATTACACGAAGAGATTTTTTTATTCGTCAGACCTTTTATCGACTCCACAATACTGAGCAATGGGAGTTTAATTATCGAGTGGATTTTAATTATTTCCAATCCTTCCGTCAAATTCTTCATCAACGTATAATGTACGATAATTATTTTTCAGATAATTACACATTCAATTATTTCCTTTTCTTAATCAATCTCTTCAACAGCTATTAAAATGCAATTCAAAGTTTTATCCACGAACATTGTGCAATAAAATTACGTCAAATCTTTGAATTATGTATATCATCACCATTAATATTTATATACTCCAGCCTAAGTTACTTTACAACGTATATTGTAAATTATATCGAATGAAACTTCCGTTATTACATCAGTAACAATTACCCACCGTTCATCCATTTTTCACGCACTTTCATCCCACCGACTGCACTCTCATTATGCATCTTCCCCATAACCAAATCCGTAGCCGCGCCCACCTTACACACGAACGACTCCCTCCGCGATCAGAGACACAAAAGCCGCGCCGCGAGGGTCACCGCTTACGATTCCGCGTATGGACATGAGAGAACGCGCCGATTTCTTTCCCTTCCGCGCCGCCGCGCGTTTTATTATACCCTTTTCTCCGTCCGCGCTACTCGGCTTTTATTTATAATGCGCACTGCGCGAAACAATGCCGCGCGCGCGCGCACTTGCGCCGTTTTAGTGCGCTGCCCGAGATTTAAGCGGCGATTCGGCGGCAGCGCATGTAGGTATATATATATATACACTACTGTCGGCGAGCGGTAGGATAACGATTCTTTTATTGTTTCGAGTCGTATTTGGCGCGGGAGCGCGCGCACGCGCAATTAAGAGAGCGGCGTAGTGGCGGTTTATACGCGGGGGGTTTTAACGATGGGGGAGGGAAAGGGCTTTTGCGATTCGTTTTTGAGGCTGAATCAATTGCGAGGGGGGATTTTTATATGGAGTTTGGTTATTATTGTTTGTCTGTAAACCCAATAAATAGTAAAATAAAAGCCTATGGGAGTATTAAAACGAGGACCTTTGTAGTGCAATTATCTTGTCTGGTTCTTGCGATTGTGCAGTTCAGAGGTTTACCTTACAAGATATTTTACCACTATGCATAGAAACACGTGCGTGTAATTTAATTTTAGTACTCTGTCAAAATAAAAAAAAAATTGCCTATTTACCTATTCATTTAGCAATCCCTAGAAAAATCCTTACAAACAGCTTAATGACCCTTTTGCAATCTCCTCGCGTATATAAATATAAATGCAATACGGCATCATCCTAATAAAAAATCGCTGCCAATTCATTGGCACTTTGCTTCCTCAAACTTTATTTATTGATGCCTTTATAATTATTATACTTACACATACTTACATATTTCTTTTCACATTTAAAAATATTTCTCTCCCAAAATAAAAATATGAACTGCCACTGGAATTATGTCAACAAAAAGGACTTATTAAAAATTTATAAATTTCAAAATGACACATGAAGTCGGCATTGGGATATTGCGATTTTTAAAAAAACATAAAAAAAAACATAAAAGAATATTTAAACCCGATAATTAAAAAAATTCAAAAATAAATTTTTCTAAAATCAAAAATTCATCATAAAACAAAAATTAATCAATAAATCCTAAACAATTACTTTCTTCCCGGATTCGCAATAAAAAAACAAAAATATGAGCCCAGTAAAAATCGGTCGGGCAGAACACACACACACACACACACACACACACACACATACACACACACACACACACACATACACACACACACACACACACACACACACACACACACACACACACACACACACACACACACACACACACGCTCGCACCGAAACTCAAAATTTTACTATTACAAAGCTTCCTCTGGGAGGAAGCATAGAAGCCTTTCACACATCCTTACCCTGAAAACGAGCTCGGCTTTTCATCCTTCCTTTATCTCATCTCAATTAACCGCTCGCCGAGTCTGCTATATTTTCACCGTACGCATAATAAAAACCGACCGCAAGAGGGAGCGACTGGCTAATGAGGGCTGACTCTCGCGCGTGCACACGTGTGCGCATTGACATACGCGTAATTGCGTGCACTCTCTTTCCTTCTCTCCCGCTCCTCGGCAACCTGTCATCAAGTAATTTCATAATTTCGACACTTTGCGCGCGCGTCGCGCCCCGCGGCGACGATTGTGCGCGCTTGCGCGAACGCGAGAGTGTATAAGTACTCGAGGGTCGTTGGGAGAAGAGAGAAAACAGGCGCGAATGCTTCCTTGGAAGTGTTCTTTTTTTTTCTTCTTTTTTGTTTGCGAGCGAGCCGCCGCTGTAAGTGGTTTTGTTTGGATGTCCGCGTGATGCGGCTGCTGCTTCGCCGATTATTTTTAGGTGGAAAAACGTATGCTGCGGTTATACGCGCGTATATATTGAATGACGTGTGATGGGCGAGTGAGCGTGGAGTAACAAATAATTAGGTGGTTTACAAGAAAAATAGAAGTGCTGATCGTGTTTAGTCGGGTGGTGGTTTAGATCTCGAGATAACCGATAATTGGGTGTTTCACGATAAAAATGTAATTGCTGATCGTGTATATAGAATAGGTTGAATGCATGATATGTATATATAATTATATTAGTCTATCAAAAACCAATTGCTTTTCAAATCTTCAAAATTGAAAATCATCTTGTTATTAAAATACCAGAGTAGCTTGCTTATACAATTCCTTTTTTCTTTCAAAAAACATAAAGTAAGTAAACATTGTGAATAATTATTCTTGAATACATTTTATCCCGTTTTAAAAATATGACATTACATTAATCAAACCAGAACTGAAATCGACTCATTCTCAAATCGCACTTACACCTCCCGAGCAAATTCGCCTATACAGCCTCATAAACGCCAATGCAACACATACACCCATATAGCGCAGAGTGCGCCTCGCAATTACGCGACGTAAATTTTCCGCACACCCGTCCGATAGGCAAACACCCTCCACTCCTGTCCCTCTCCCACAGGGCAATTAAGGCTGCAGCCGCGCACATGCGCCGTCTAGAAAAAGAGAGCGAGCCGAAAACACGACGGTCTGCGCGTGCGCGTTTTTTGCTCATTAACATGGCAGCTCGTACAAGGGATTTCCGCGATCGCGAGAGGCTTTAATAGAGTCTCTCCTATAGATTAGAGCCGAGGCGAGGTTACGTAGATTTCTTGCGTATTCGCATTTTATGGATATACATGCGTACTTATGCGTATACGAGTGATACGCGTCGTTTGGGTGAAGGCGCGCGCGCTTGTACGACAAGTGTGTAGGCACACAGGATATTACGGTATAATATAGGTGAGGTGATGTTGCGCGCCGCGTATACGCGCTTTTGACGTTCGCGTGTGATTTTCTCCTGTTTTTATACGCGTGGATATGGGTTTGCGTGCTCGTCGTGTAATTTGCTTGTAAGGGTCCTCCGAATGACTTTCCGCTTTTAAGTTTTACCATTAATTGTTTTTTTCATGCGTGTCATTACTTAATGAGTGCGCTTTAAAGGATGTTAACGGCCGAATAAAAACTTTTAATTCTTCTATATACGGTAACAAGATAATAATATATCTTCTTTGAGAGAGTTTGCCTTTGTAATTCGAATGCAGCGTCGGCTTATATAATATATAAATAGGCAACCGCTATTGTTTTTACGAGAGCGGGGAAAATTGCAAGCGCAGAATTAAGGATTGTCTCCCCGCCACATTTCTAAGAGACCGCAATATAGCGGCGAAGAGCGGCTTACATATATATACATATATACATGTACGTGTAAACAATTATTATTATTCTTGGCCTAAAAACTTTTCCAATTACTTTAATACCTCATTATCCGGATCCGCGTGTAATGCCCGCGAGTACAAACAATACTAGTCGGGGCACCCCTTTTCTACCTATTTACTTTTTTTCTCCGGTATAGTATGCCTTTCGTATACGTTTCCAAGTCCCCGGCGCGAGCGCGCGGTACACTCGAGTGACTTTTCTGCCTCTTATTTTTCCTACTCATTCTCCGCCGGCTGTCTTTAAATTCCCTCCTTCTCTTCCCCGCGCCCGCGCGCCAGAGCTTTTCTTGTTCTTCTTTTTCAACTCCCTAGAAACTTTTCTCTATACTCGTTACCGCTTTTTATATTTTTCCATTCTCCCCTGGTTCACGGTGCGCCTGTATATATAGCTCGTCGTGTACAATATTTCTCTGTACCAGCCGCCGGCCCCCGTCTTTTCCCGTTCTTTAGTTCGGCCGGTGTTACATAAAAAGCAAAATTTATCGCGATGCTAACCAAAAATGTGTTTTAAATTACTTATACTGCGAGTGGAAGTATTGTCGTGTAGACAAATGTAGCTAATTATTGTTGTGTTAATATAACTTTTTATTGTTGTGAGAATATGATATTTCTAGACCGTTATATCCTCAAATTAGATTTTTGAATTATTTTACGTTATATAGCCTTATTACAAGCTTTTACTTCTCCTACGATAGCTGAAAGTTTTTACCTTATAAGTGATCTCTCAAAAATTCCACGGTTGAACGCAAATATGCGCGGCATCTTAAGACTTTCGTAGATGTCCTTTTTCGTTCACATCGCATACGTGTACGGTTATAGTGGATACTTGGATAAGGCAGATTACTTGAAGCCACGGATAAACGTAAAACATTAATTATTTATTTCAAAAACTATTGCATAAAGCCCCATTTTCTAAAAAAGAAAGAAAACCTTTTCTTATCAAATAAATTAATACAATTTAGAAAAAAAAACTCTAAATTGAATACACGTGCTGATGCAAGGCAAAAAATACAGAAACGGAAAGGGAAAAGGTACGGTGTAATATTCTCTCACGAGCGGTAGCAGCAGCAGCAGCTTCCTCACTTGAAACTCGACAGGGAAAATACCGGACGTATTTTAAATCTTAATCTACATGTAAATGGTTTTACGTTCTCTCTCTCTCTCTCTCTCTCTTTCCCTCCGGTTCTAAGCATCTTTCTTGCACCTCTTTGAGGGCGGATCGGCAAAGCTTTCTTTAATATGACTTCGTCGAATTGTCGTATATCACTGCTACATAATTCAGGAGGCAGAGCTCTGACGTGGCTAGAAAAGCAATTCGTATATTTTTAGATTTCACTTGCAGGCAGTGAAAACTTAATCAAACCGAATTCAATATCCCGCACCATATAATTATGTTTCGTATACACACATATGATTTCCTGAATTATTGAATTTTGTTTCTACTAATTCATCATCGCGCGATAAACGCAGCTAGATAAGGCGCAAAACCATTGTGCATTTTATACATATTTCAGAGCCTCAGCGAGCGTGCAAGAGGCATATAGCATATAGAAGAGCCGGGACGAGCGAAAAGAGCGAGCGAGCGAGAGAGAGAGAGATAGACGAAGCGCGCGGGGGAGAGAGAGAGAGGCAGGAATTCCTCGCGTTCGCCCAATCCATCTCTCGGGGCTGTACTTCCCTAATCCATTATTCGCCCGGTATTAACCCATCGGGGCCCATCGAGCCGGCTGTGTAATTGAAATTTTCAGCATTACTCCGCGTAGATATTCTCTTTTTGCCCCCTCCCTTCGTCGCTCTTTTTATTCATATATAT
>JAPYZP010010406.1:4021-14125 GCA_030522985.1 Torymus sinensis
CAGATGATTTTTTTCTTCGCTGCTTATGGTTTTTGCGGTTCTTTTCTTTTTTTTACCGGGAAACGGTAAAAGATAATTATTATTTTACTTCCAGGAATTTCGTTAGAGGATGGATGAGGACTGAGCTTTGAAGGATTGTGTAACTGAAAATTTATTTGTGGTTCAGGCAAGAATATATATCGGCTTGTTGCCTGTCAATTGTAACGAAGTGCGGAATAAAACTCGACGAGCTCGCGACATTATTTCCCCAAAATTCATAATTTTCCATACCCCGATTACATTGGCCGTCAGACACGAGAAACAATCCATCAGATAATGCCTCTCCTTTGCACACCATCAACGCGCTGTTTCAACTTATGTTTCGCGACGATTTCTCTCGTTCCCCCACCCCCCTTTTCTCTCCATCTCGCACAGCTTGTCGCGCGCACGGCGACGAGGGCAAAAAAGTAAATGAAACTAATGAAATAACCGCAAGAACACAAGCCGCCTCGCGAGAGAAAAACGTCTCCATTTCTTTGCTCCCTCTCTCCCTTTCTCTCTTTATTTTTTTCACTCATCTCTGCGCCAGCCCGAGGCGCGCTCGCGTCACCTCTTAATTAATTTATCCCAACGCACGCAGCCGCACGACCAAAAACTCGCGTCGCTTCTCTCTCACGCTCTACATCGCCGCGGACTTAGCAGCCGCAAGTATTACGATTATGCGGTCGAGGAGTCGTCACGCGCGCGCTCAACTTATATACACGTATATATACGTCAAGCGAGAGGGAATCTCTTTGCCTTCGATTTTCGATTCGACGGTGCGACTGCGTCGCGGGAATCTCGCTCGCGCGCGGCGCTCAACGTGCTCCAATTTTTCTTTTCTCGCTTTGTCACTGGTGATAGGCACGCTCCGCTGATCCGCCTCGCGAGCACTTTAATCTTTTTTGTTTTTTGCCGGGCTATTGTCTTTTGCGAGATGTATATAGAGTTGAAGATGGCGGTGCGGGGTGAACTGCTTGTTTTGTTAGTGATTAAAATGGAGGTGTTGGAACGATGAAGTATTATATGTATATAGTTTCAGAGAACCTGCTGAAAATTTTTTGATTATCGCATTAATTTGGCTTGGGAATTCAAAATTATACCTTACTTTGTAACCATATACGCACTATTTGTTAATTTTTGCTAGAATTTTATTATCATGTTGACTTTAAACCTGAATAATTTTCTCGCTGCCCCGAGCAATTGACTCGAATAATTCTCCTCTCCACAAATTTGGACAGTACTTGAATCCCCGGTGCTCTTCGCATACATGACCTTCTCCCTCCTTACTCTCTCTCTCTCTCTCTCTCTCTCTCTCCATTTAATTATGCTTCCTCCGAATTCCGTATTAATCTCTCTTCTTCTTTTTCTTTTTTCACTTTCGCTTTATTTTTACTCCCAACTGCGCCATCGTCTACTAGCCCCTGCACCTTTCCTCTCTCTCTCGCGCTGTCCCTCTCTCGTGCAGTTCCTCCCTATCTCCGTACTTCCACTTTCCCGGCATCAGACTGGCAGCCAGTCAGCTCAACACGCCTCAAAGAGATTCAAGGGATGGCCATCCGTTTTATCGCGGGGACCCGCCCGGCTGCCGGGATGAACGCCCGAGATATCCTCGCATCGGTACTTAAGCTGCGACGCTATCTCGAAAACTGCGTCGGGCATTAGATGACGCGACGCTTAATCGAGCAGAGCCGCTCGCTCGCTTGTACTCGAGGAAATCGTCGTGCGACAGACGACGGGGATAATGCCTGATTCGACGGGCTGCAGATGAGAGGGAGGGAGAGATCGCATGGATTAACTTTGCCAAGTTTGCGCGGTTCGGTGAGTTTCTGGTTTCTCTTAGTTGTTGGCGGAACGGCCGTCGTAGCGGCATATAATGATGAGCTTCCGGGCTCATTACTAGTAGATTATTGTTCGCGGTTAGAGCATTCGGATTGTCGGTGATGCACACGCTTTGTCGCGGCACTGTATATGAATTCGTATTTGGGTAAATTGAATTAAGTATCATATATTTAGAGAGTAAAATACATTGAAAATAATAATCGTTTATTGTTACTATTTGATAATTATTTATCATTCAATCATTACAAATAATAAATTTAATTGCAATAAATTTATTATCATGTTGATTATATGAAAATAATTTTTGCTATGAGTGACGGTTTCCATTGTAAATTATCAGATTTAAATATTTTACAACTCGTCATTAATCTTCGTAACCATGAAATATTATCCACTTAATTCTTTGTTATATTTAATTTTTCTTACTTTTCAGGAGCTAACAATTCAGATGTAAATGAGTTACTACAAAGAACCGAATTTAATAAAAGTATTTTGATGGATAATTCTTCTGTGGTGGATCCGGCGAGCAACGAGATCGATTAGTCCCCCAAGGAATTCTCTTATAACAACCTCGCAAAGGAAGATGTAAGATGAATTAAATAAAAACTTGATCATAAAAATGTTTGAGGGGAACGGGGACTTCGTGAATCCTTTTAATGTGTCATGATGTCTTATTATAAACGGTAAAAAACGTTCATCACCATTCAAAAATTTGTTCAGATTTTCCTTTTAAATAATGTTCAATAGCAGAAAAGGTATTACGAAATAATGTATGTTCTTTATTACACTAATTTTTTTTTAATTCAAATGAGAATAAACTCCCGGACCGCAGGCGCTGAAATTATAATTATAATTAACATACTAATATTTAACGTTTAACAGCAGAAAGAGCTGGGAATTAGCTTAATCCGCATGAGTGAGCTCATTTAAATAGAATTAAATTATAATTTTTTATCGCACCGGAAATTTGCATTCGGATGCTGAAACGATTAGAAGCATAAGGGGGCAGGTGTCCGCAAAGCTTGACTAGTATACCTAAATAAGCACTTTTCTTTTCTTTCTTTTTTTTTTGTCAAATGAACAGAAAGGTCTGATGCATTTTTATCCTATCATTTGAATTTTTAATCTCAGAATATTTTATTACATGGTATTTAATTTCTGCTGTTATCGCTAGATCAACTTGAATAAAATTAACATTGACAATTTTAAAATATCTCAGACAAATTCAAAACCTCTGAAAAGTAAACTTTTCTTGTTATAACAAAATTTTCAATTCAACAAAATTTTAGCCGGAATTCGCGAATTCTAACGAAAAATATATTTTATTTAAGGTCCATTTCATTGCACGTAAAACTGGATTTAATGAAAGATTTTAAATAAAAAATATTAGCAGTCACTGGGTTTCATAATTAACATGTTTTATAGATAATTTATCTTAATCTGTGATTCAGAACATCAAAACACGACACTATACAAAATTACATGCGCTTGGTCTATCTCCTTTTAAAAATATCACCCGCAACATCCAGCCACGCTCGCCTACCCGAGCCAGGTCACCATGTAGATAAAGACAAATAACAGTCTTTCAGCCGCACGGCGCATATCGCAATTCTCTCTCTCTCTCTCTCTCTTTCCTCTCCCGAAAATCCCACCCCACCCGCGTACTTATATAAAAAGATCACAGTAGCGCCGACGAATGCACACATGCACGCGCGATACGAGCCGTAAACGCAACCGCTTCTATCTCTCTCAGTGGCCTCGTTTTCTCTCCAGCCATAGTGCGCTCCGTTCCGCGCAGGGGCAAAACAAAAGAGGCCATTTCTCCTATCGCGCCGCGGCAATGAGTTTCGATTCCAATCTCGCGCGCGGCGAGCATTTGAATTTTTCAGGGGAAACGTGCGCGCGCGCGTCCGAAGAAAGCGCGCAACGATTTGTCGCTAAAAAGAGGGCAGCGAGGCTTGTTGCGTGTAGGTGGGATAGTAGACGCGGAGATTTATGAACGGCTTCGCGCGCTGTTTATGTGGGTATAAAGGTAACCGGGAAATGTTTTCAAGTGATAGGGTTACGCGGGCACGGAGGTTTATTAGGAGATATACGCGAGAGCGGAGAGAAAATTTGAATGCGTTTTGTTGTCGTCGCCGGGTAGAACGGTATTTTTCTTCGCGAGTAGGCACTGGATATTGCGTGTAATAAAGTGCTATCTTTATTATTCCGATTCATTGCTCACTATGTATTTGTTTCCCGTGTAAACGAAATTCTGGCAACAGTCTGGTACCAGTCTGGCGAAAGTGACAGCACGGAAAGACGGGACAACTATCAATCGCGTTGGACGGAAGAGGAATTCACTGTGATTGATAGTACCAACAAGAAACCAAAGTGGCCGAAACCAGAGTTTCGCCAGACTTCGGCTAAACCACTGCCAGACTTTCGACAGACCACTGCCAGATTTCCGCCAGACCACTGCCAGGCTTTTGGCAGACTTTCGCCAGACTGGTGCCAGACTTTTTTCTTACACGGGTTGTTTTAAGTTGTCTGAATATCTATTCGTATGAATAGTCTAAATTCTATAAAAAATAGCTCTGAAAAAAGGTCATTCTAAGCATCAATGAAAAAATGTTGGTTCCTTCAAAAGTTATAGCAGTTTAAAGTTTAGCGTCAAAATGGCATGAAAATATGTAAATCGATGAAAATCGTCCGTCCATAGACTTTAAACGTGTTTTTGTGCCATTTTGACGCTAAATTTTAAACTGCTATAACTTTTGAAGGAATCAAAATTTGGTATCTTTCCAAAAAGCAAATTAAAGCTCTTCCTTTCTATTTTTTTTATTTCTTTTTTGATACTTTTTTTTCAACACCATTTTCGTATCTTTTTGGTGAGAATTGCACATATATATGCGCTGGTTCTCTTCCATTCGTTGATGAACGAGCGGCCAGAATTTCCCATTTAAACACTTTAAATTTGGCCGCACCAAACGTCATGAATGGGGAGAGCTGCGAAACAATGGTATTCAATTAAGTCGTTTGCTCGGCGCTCGAAAACGAGTGGGGCGTGTCGGAAGTACCGAAATACAGTATGAATACACAATTTACTCGCAGCGTATAGTGTGCGAAGGGGACGAAGTTAAACCGAGCGAGCTCCACATCCGAGAAACCTGGGCGGCGGCGCTCGGATTATATCAAGGTGTTACTGAATGTATATACGAGGAAAATCGATTTTCATAGAGCGCGATTATGGTTGTTTTGAACTTTTTATGTAAAAAAAAGTTTTCGACTACGTATAGCTTATATTTACTTAATTATAAAGGCTTTATAACCGCGTAAATATACTTAATTCCGTATATCCGGCTAGTTCCTGAAACTTGTGATTATACCTATATATACGTAACTCTTAACTTTTTGCAAGGAAACGCTTTTCTGGCTCCGACCAATAGCCGAGTGAAATTACGCATGATAATCGCGAATCCTGCGCCCGGGAATTCAAAGACTTGCAGTCGGTCGGAAAATTGAATTCGTATTGTGACGGTGTTTACGGCTGTACGAAATATATATATACACAAGGGCGCGCGCGTGTATTGTGCCGGGGCAACAGCGAGGGAAAATCGTTCAACCCTTTTCCTCCGTCGACAAAAAGAAATAGGAGTTGAGCGCGGTAATAAGGAATAACGGCGTCTTTCTGCCATCGATTCATTTCCTGCAAATAAATGGTTTCCTGGTCACTCTCTCGCCTCCCTCGCCCTCCTCTCATCTATATTCTCAGGATTTCGCTCGATGAACGCCGACGCAACAGTTTCATTGTGCGATGGAGCGGGATTGGCGGAGAAAAGAGAGCGGATATTTGAATACTTTTCTAATTTGAATCGAAAATTTCGACATTTCTTTTGTAATTTCGTTTAAGATATCTTGTCTTGATATTAATTGCGGATACTAATGAAGCACGGTTTCGATGAAATACGCTTCTAAATCGTTTGATTAGGGTATATCTAAACATAACGAATTGGCTATCGGAAAGACAGGACCATCTTCTTGCGAATATCAACGTAAAACAGCCAATTAGAAACGTGCTCCGAGTGAGATTACACTAGCCGATCAATCGGCAATCAGCAGGATATCTTCCTGTTCCCTCTTCCACCCTCGTGTTTTTCCTGACTTGCTGGACTAACTGGACTGGAATTCACGCCCCTAACGAACATTCCTGAATTTCTTGTCTCGTGGTGATTGCTCTCCGATAATTGCCTTTAGTTTAGTTAATAAGTAAGTTAGATAGTGACCCAACTCTAATTTCGATTTCCTCCTCGACTACAGGTCACGTCTTATCAATATAATTGTCAATGAAGCAGGGATATAACTTTTTCAAGGGTAAAGGGGTTCTATAGTAGGACGGCTAGATCGATGGAACATATGTGTCAGAGTAAAATATATGAATGTCAAAGTAATTGTTGGTTATTGTTTGTTGTCGTTAAATTTTAATTATGATATTCACTTAATTATTTTCAATATCATACGACTGTTTTTTTTTATCAATTTGTACTTCTTCTTCGTGCGCGAAAAATCCTTTAACATTTTGTAATATACTTTTATGGGCGCGCGACTGCTGTAAAAAGTGTCGTTTTTCCCAACGGCACGAAACCAATTTCAGGCATCGATTTGCAACTGTTACGCTATCACGGTTCTTCATATATGCATCCTCCGCTCGGCCGTTCTGTAACTTTCAACTGTACGCATACGAACTTAAACGTAATATCGAGCTTCTGAACTTTTCTTTGATTTCATGCCTCGTAAAACAGTTCATACGTTAATTAAGCTTTAACACTCTCTCGCACGTATACATGTGTATAGATTGATCGCGACGCTTTAACAGCGTGCGTTTTATTAAGATAAAAATTCGATTCCCTAATAATAGCACTTTCATTTTTCCCGACAGGCAAGATTGATCGCGGGCATTAAATAAACATATACGCTTCGCGGTACAACGCGCGCCAGAAATGCATGCAAATTGTGTCGCCCGCGGCTCGCAGCGAGTTTTATATATAGTCGATTCTCTCGCGCCCGCGGCGCTGCGCAGTGTTGCGAGTTTGCGAATTTATTTTATGATTTCTTTGGAAACTGCATTAGCCGATCCGCCGTGTGTAATTACGAGCGGACGGCTGATATTACCTCGCGCTTTCGAACTGCGATATTTAAAGGATAACTTTAATTAAGAATCACGCTGTTTGTTATTTATCTTTTTTTTTCCTTTTTGGGAAACATTTTTAGCTGAAAATTTTTGTCATCAACTTCCACGTCCGCCGTCGTCGGCTTTTAATTAAATTCTGCTCTTTCATCTGTATTTTCGAACTTTATAAGGTGTCTCCGACAAGCTGCAGAGCGCGACCATCAATCATCTTTTGTCATCGTTGCTCGCCTGTATAGCTCCGGAAATTCTTTCGCCATTGTTGTCAACGCTAAAATATATACTAAAGTTCTTATGATACTCCATAAGTATATGACAAGATTCTATATTAATTTCGTTTTTTGTACAACAGGAATGCGTGTGTCTTGAAAATTCTTGGCTTATATTAAAACCTCATTTCCCTGCAACCCTGCAACAATTAAAACTTATCCTCTTTCATTTATACTTTTTGCCACTAAGACTGATAATAACGAGTGTCCTTTTTCCAGACCGCGAACCCCGAGAAGAAATTATCATCAAGGAATACGATAGCAATAAAATCACCCGCGCCCCGGCAGGAAACACTCGTATACAACATATATAGCAAACCTTCCCATATACACACAGGATAACAACAACCCTCGCGCGGCAGGCGGCCTTATCGCATTGAAAATACAATAAAAAAACGCGCCCGGTCGGCCATTATAAATCGCTCCCTTACCCCCTTACTTCCGCAGCTTAGACGGCGCTCTGTCCATTCTTCCTGGTTACTGCACACGCGCCCGCTCACAAAAGACCCGTTTTTCCGGACAATTTATTGCACCCGGCCTTCGCCTCCCGTCGCTATTGCTGTGCTCTCTCGTTCGCTCGCCTCGTTCCTGCATATTTCGCCTTCTTCCCTATTACTGCAGGCAGAGCTCATATAGCGCGCTTAATTTCGTTTTTTTTCTGTGCGCCTGCGCGCTATATCGTTATTTTCTTTTCCCTCCTTTTATGTAATTATCTACCATCCCTTTCCACGCCAAGTCTTCTTGCTCGACTCTGGCCCCCTTTGTGTTGCGCGTATTTATGTCCCATTATTCCGTTTTTTTTTGCTGCTTCTTTTTCTTCATCGCGTCGTCGTCGCCTTGTTGATTCTATTCTTTAGCCCCCGTTTTAAAAGAATTCTATTATTCGGAAAAGGGTTGTTTTTGTTTTTCATCGATTGCGAGGAGGCAGTAGTTTGATTTATGCTTTGTTTGAGATTTGCTTTGTAACGTAACGAGAGAAAATTTAAAGTAAGACAGTATAACTGTAACAATTGTATACAATCACGTTGAAATACTGATTACTGTACTGTAGGTAAATTGATTACATCATTCGACAAATCGCTATTGTTGGATCCTTTATAAATCCGATTTACAGTTATTATAATAGACGTAGTCCATGGGACTTTAAGATTTCATTGTCACAATCGGACATCATTTACAGTATACGTAATTTTATTATCGAAATATTTAATAATTAGCAGGTCATATTTGATTAATTCTGCAACGAAACGAACTTTTTGCAAAAAATCGTCTACGTTTGAAAATACTCACATCTGGAAGTCTGTTAAGTCAACGCGTAACCTAGAATCCAATATCCGAACTATTCGCTCGACACGTTCAAGTAGTTCGAAGAATTTACATAGCATTACAATAATTCGAACTTCACAAGAGCTCGCGCGCGCGGGAATTCGAAGTCACTCCCGGCAGTGTCGAACAATCCCCAATAACCTACGGGGTTCGAATTTATTCGGACCTCATCCCGCGGCGGTTCCATTCGGTATTTCAATTTTCACTGCGTTGTGAGACTCGGCTAACTCTCAAACGCAGGTGCAGCGCTATTTCTTTTGAATTACTCTACCGGCTATCCATCATTCTCTTCTTTCGTTTACTTTAATCTGACTACTCTTCTATCTCTTTTTCTCCTTCCCGCTGCGGCGTGGCTGTGAGCTGTTCCGCCGCAGCTCGTTTCCCATCTGTGCGTGCTCTTGTTTCGCTTCTGCGCTTTTTCGCGTCGCTTCTTTCTCTCTTTGTTTCGTAATTCCGCTGTGCGTATACTGCACGTTGATTCGTTTTCTTTTTAATTCTTTAATGGTCGAGGTGTATTTTACTAGCGCATTTTTGCTTTGCGGTTGGGTACGTTAGGTACAAGCTGTTATTTAGTGTTATAGAATGGAAAATATTTTTCTAGCTGATAGTTTATATCTAAATATTTATAAAATAAAAATTGATAAGTACGTGTATAGGGCAAAGTAATTTTTCAAAGTTTTATAACGCATTTGAGTATATTTTTGTTTCATTTAATTGACAAAATCGATAGTAATTTGAGACTATACAAATATATATTCTTCCTTGCTACTGTGCCTTAGCAATCCAATACTGCAGTGACAATTATTATACAATCCTCGACATTAGTCGATCATTATTTCCGATATTTAATATTCGTCTTGGCACGCGATACCAACATTACATATGATTATCACCAGCTTTTAGTGAACCTAAACCAGTAATTTATCTCATTTCTATTTGTCATTCAAACTATCGTAATAATAATTAAAACAATAACACAAAATACAAGAAAAAAAATAATTAAGGAGCTCTTCGCTTCCCGGAATCACTCTAAAGCGAATTGGCCCATCCACGCGCTATATAACTCGCAGAACTCGTTATCCAAATAGTTCACACTAAAACTATAGACGCTCCGCACACGCAAACGGCTCCCTCCCTCCTAACTAAGCCCTGCAATATACGGCCAAACGGACCCGCCCTGCTATCGCGCTCCGAAACCCAGTGATTCCCATTAAAAATTGCCATAGCCGAAAATTGACTTTACCGTCCTCTCATCCGCGTATATATACGCGCGGTGAGCGTCCATAACGGATTAATTACATCATTCGCGCGTCGCTTAAACTTCAAAATTAATACCCAGCCGAGCGCGCGCATCGATTGCCCGATTAACGGGGCAGTGGATACGGTAATTCAGCGCGAGCCTTTTTGCCTGCCACTTTGCGAAGCTGGGCTTGGAAATGTGTAGGGAGCGAAGGCAAATTATCCTGAATGCCAGTCTTT